>JAQFZX010000612.1:0-50955 GCA_034682405.1 Hydroisotoma schaefferi | reverse complement strand
GTATTAAATGAACTCGTACATCCATCACAAATCAACTTAGCACAAACGTGAAATCGAATATCTTTGACAGTTTTCAGTCTAATTTTACAGGAAGAGCACATAAACGGATGGGTATGGTTCGCCATGTGATTTTTAAAATCTAGAAGACTTTTAAAAATGCATCCACACTTGGAAGAAGGGCAGACTATATGGTCAGCTTGGCTTTCTAAAAATTGCTGCAGCTAAAAAAAATCATCATATAAATCTAATAAAGCTGACAAGAAACGAAGGGATTCAGTTAAATGACCACTTTAGTTTACACCTAAAGAGAAATACGACTCGACTCAGACTCACCCCTTGACAAATAGCAGTATGTATTTTAAGATTTTCATTAGAGAGCAGTTTACGACACACCGAGCAAGTGAACGAGGATACGTCATGACATTTCAAATGCTTTTCCAAATCGTATTGCTTCAAAAATGATTTTTCGCAAACTTTGCATTTAAAAAGAATCGCTACGTCTTCCAACTTTTGGGATTTAGAAGGAGCACAAGCATGGCTTTCATCGGAATTGAATAGTTTTCTACAAGTCTTGCATCTTGAAACATTTTCATGAGAGGTGAGTAAATGCTGTTTCAGCTTTGCATTTGAAGCAAACGTCTTTTTGCACATGAGACGTTTAAAAGTTGTTTCACCGATCTGACTTGATAAGCTCAAGCAATTATGAGAACGTTCCATTTCCGGACTGGAAAATTTCTACAGAAAAGCATAACCTCTAAATACACAAAGCGAACTTTAATGGTGGTTTAGTATTAACGCAGGAAATCCATCTTTACCTCACTACAGTTAGAACACTGAAGGTCGCCGGAATGTTTTCTCAAATGACGGATAAGATATTCCGCTCGGTTGCAGATTTTATAATTGACGCATATGTCACAAGTATATGGATAAGATGGCTCGATTTCCACTTTATGTTCTTCCTCCTCATTAGCGCTGATGCCACTCATCGTCAAGATATTACCACTTCCAGGAGGTTGCTCATGCCTTTCAGTCTTTGTGTCTTCTAAGGTATTGGTCATCTCAGATCGCAACATCCTACTTTTTTCCGTTCTAGCCGCTCCAACTCCTTTGTAATGCTCAATCAAATGTTTAGCAAACTCTTCCATTGTTGTTATCTGTACAAAAATTGTACAGTTTATGTCTGATTCTTACGCAACATCGCAAAAACATATCTAAGAATACGTACATATTGATGACAAAATCTGCACTGCCATTTCTCCACTGCACGAACAGCATACGACCGTTGAGGCTGATGCAGACGCCCCCGAATAGCTTTTGCATTTGCAGAACCCGTACCCGTACTAGTACTTGGACCAGGAGAATCATTGTTCCGCATATAATGATTATCATCCGTACAATAATCGGTGTCCGAGTTGTCATTATTCTTAAGGTTCTTAGGAAATTCCTTGTTCACGGGTGCTTTTCTTTTTCGGTGGCTTCTTCTAAGCAAAGAATTGCCATCTCTGCTGTCCAACTCTGCTGCTATTGATGCTGTACGCGAATAATTAAGATAATCATGATCGTGATGGTCATTTGCTTGACCTTCTGAAACGGACTCATCCCCATCGACCTTAATTTCCGGTCTCTTTGACCTCGTTCTTTCAACTAGGGCCGATTTTTCCTTGAGTTTAGGTCCCTGTTTCTCTTGAGCCTTTCTTAAGGGTTGTACAGGGTGAAGTATCCCATTTAGCAGGGCCAGATATCCGGGTGAATACCCAACAATCAGAGATCGCCCTTCAGGGATATCTTCCACAACTGAAAAATATATTTCTCCCTTCAACTGATAGGAAATGCAGTTCCGCTCGTTCAGGTCTTCAGTGAATCTTACAAGAACCATCCAATTACACTTATCTTCATCTGAAGTATCCAAATAATGCAGAAGCTGCGTCCCCTTAAAAATCTATAAAGAAAAACCTCTAGATAACTTCTTGAGCTTATCAAAACAAAGGAATACCCACGCCCACAACAATCCATACCTTCAGCATGTACTTGCAAGCATTATTGAACTTGGACTGTTTTGGTGCATCCATTGGACCAAATTGGACCCCTTTCGGAAGACCGTACTTTGATTTGATGTCATAACTCTTGGGCAGTGTTGTCCCACTTCCTTCCCAGGATACTTCGACATACTCAAGACTATCTGGGATGGTAAGGACGGCTTTCTTGGGCAAGATGGCATCTTTGACCCTGATAACCCCCGAATTAATTAATGGACAGTTGTCCGTGGAATGGTCAAGGTTGCATACCTCACATCCACTAACTACCACCTCCTCCGACTCTATATTTTAAAACAAATGTACATACAATTCCTGTATTCCCCGAAAGAGTGATAACCTTAATACCTTGCTAACGTCTAACCAGACCAACGATAACCACATTTTGATAAGCACAATCATCATACAAGCGTCTAAAAGCAAGGCAATTCCTCCTACCCTTATAAGCCCCCAAGCAAAAGCAAGAAGTTGCCAAGAACAGGTTCATTTTAGCATGTTTTTTTAAAAAACAAATTACCATAATTTTTGGAATCCAAAGTTACATTTTGAAGGTTTTGTCGACCCACATGCCTTTTTTTCTTTGGCATTTTTGGATGGAATTTAACGAATCCTAGGGATATGGAAATCCTTAGCTTTTAATAACCTTTGTTCATGTTCATCCAAAATCCAAAATATGTAGCTCTTTTTCTACTCTAAATCTCCACTTTCTTTCGTTGGAAGATGTTTACAAAACCCGCGTCCCATGTTGGATTTGGAAGAAAGGAACCAACTTTACTATCTTTACTTTGTTCACTTTCTCTCATCCACTTTCACTCCCTCGTTTCATAATTATGAAGGGATTTATATGTAACATTTTTTAACCTCTATTTATGCTATTTATTGGGCATTTCTACATCTTCGTTTAAAGTGTGCGTTATGTAATGGGAAGTTATGAAACCTTACGATAGGACTAAAAATATATTACATAACTTGATGCTTTTATGGCATTGAATTTTAAAGGTTGAATTATATTTTATTTTTCCTGTCTGGTGTTGAGCAACGTCAACAAGAGTCTGACGAAGGAACGGGCAGTTGGCACAGCGAGCCATGAATGATTGATGATAATATTTAATAGTGTTTATGACTTATGAAGGTAGGATTACTTACTTACGGATAAAATGGCCCAACCAAATGTAATCGTATGATGGACTACTTTTACGTTAATTCGGCAAAAGGACAGGAGGTTGAGTGCATTAATTATATGAGCTGACTTGAAAATTCTTTAATTTAGACTAACAAATTATGCTTTGACATTATTACTGCTGACGACTGAAGACCACAAAACAACAATAACCTAATAGAAATACGTACGGTACAACAAACAGCTTTATGTTGAAGGACATACTTATAAACAAGGTATTTCTAGAAACAGCAGTAGTAAAGTAACCCACGCATGAAAAATCATACAGTGTTTGGTTTAATCGATAGTTGACATTTTTATTCGATAACATTTCATTGGATAATTTATAAACAATTTTCATTCAATCTCTGGACGTCCTTGCGATTTCGAAGCTTAAATATACGAAATAGTACATTCTATAACTCAATACATTATGACGATAAGGTGAAATCTAACCATATTTAACTTAAACGCTGACCTTTAATTTAAAATCATCAATCAAATAATAATCAAATTAAGAAGAACATGCAGATAGGTAAGATATGAGTTGTTACTCAAATATGATTAATATTGTACCAAACATTACAATTTTCTTTAAAATTCATTTAAAACAAATATACCAACATTATACGCTCGTTTTAAATTTTGTTCGGTCAAAGAGAATGTAGAAATCAAAGGGAGTTGAATCAATAAAATGACTTCTGAACTTCTTAAAAAATGGAAAACGAGAAATAACTGTATACTGGATTTCTTAACAATAGATTCGCATAATAATGGAGATAAGCCGCAGCGACACCTCAAGGTTCTGCCTCTTCTCAGTACATTCTTGACTTGAATTTCGGACAACGGTTACTTTGAAAGCGGGAAACGATTTATGACAATAGTTCTTAGTATCGTTTTATGTTTTATCTACGTTATCTACTCCGCCCGTAGATCGAATACTGATCTTCACCTACGTTTTAAAAAATACATTGACAACAGATCAAATACACCCAGAACAACGAATCAGGAGAAATTGAGTAAGAGTAAGCAATGGTGAAAACAAGAAAGAAAGTAGAATAGAATTGATTCCGCAAGTTTTAAGATCATCTTGACAAAGAATGACTTCTCTCACGAGTAGGAGACAAACTGTTCTTGCTTTTACCATCACTATCACAATAACCTCGTAGACGCATATAAGCTGGGATCTTATCAAAGAAAGGGTGCTTTAAGGCTTCAGCTAGAGTTATCCTCTGCGAGGCTTCGTACTCCAACATCCTCCTAACCAAATCAAAAAGTTGTCGAGTATCTTCATCGTCGGACTTCATGTAACGCTAAATAAATAAATTTAAATTCATGACTTATATTCTAAATTTTGAGAGAGAACTCCCAAGAATTGATGGATTTTTTTTAGTTTTACACTTACATCTAGAGGATGGCAATTGTCTCTCACGTAACGTCCAGCAGAAGACCTTTCATCCCACTCTAGCTTCCCGTGGTAGAAATATTTAGTCTTTGATCTCCTGGCCATCCTGAAATTAAAATGTAGACATTAATTAAATATATTAATCCTATTCTCAGTAATTTTACACAACTATGACACGGATATGCTTTTTTTTAACACATGTAATATTTGTAGGAAACCCTTTTGTACAGAGCTAATAAGAACCATAATATATAGATATTCCTATTTATATTCTCTCCATTGCTGACCAAGAACTATATGGTAACAATAAGTCTTAGTGGATGAGGAGAGTGTAATTAAGTTAAATGGTCTAAGATTGACCGTCTAACTAAGCTTTGATTTGAAAAAAAACTAATGAAAAATGTATCTGCATAAAATACCTCGCTGGGATCGGTCCGAGGATACGTTCCATCATCGCTAAGTGTTCTCGGTTGTCGTGCGTTTGGAAAAGCGTGATCCCCAAGTATAATTCGAACATAATGCAACCAACACTCCATACATCGCAAGGTTGTGCCCATCCTAACTCTAAGATGACTTCAGGCGCGCGGTAATGTCGAGTTGATACAATAGTAGAGTGGTGTTCGTGGTCAAATGTTGCTGAACCAAAGTCGATCAATCGAACTTCAGAGTTCTTCACTCTGCGAAACCCTTTCTTACGACGATTATCGAATGATACTTCGAAATCAGAATTGACAAAAAGAATATTTTCTGGCTTTAAATCCGTATGGGTTAACTGATGCTCGTGGAGAAATTTAACAGCGTGACTTAGTTGGTACGAGACATGTCTAACTTGGTCCAATGGATAGGGATGATAACTGTTGTCTTTCTGTTAAAATAAACAACAACGACCCTTTAATTATTGTACAACATGGCAGCAATAATTATAAAGTTTCTGTAAAAAAAAGTAATAAAAATCACGGCATACCAAGAAATCAAAGACACTCAGACCTAGCATTTCGAAGGCAATGCACATGTGGCCATGATAATCAAATGAAGTCAACATCTTGACGCATAAACTAAAGAGGAACATGAAAGATTTAATTTAATTCTCTCCAATAATGTATGGCAGGCAAACGCAACGCAAATCACTTACTATTTCCCCTTGGGATCCTTTTCATTAAGTTTTTTAAGAACATTTATTTCCAACTTCGCAGCTTCGCGATATTTTTCCACGTTTTTGATGATCTTCAAAGCCAAGAAACGGTCCCTGAAATATTCATTTTTAAAAAACAGTAAGAACTATTACATCATTATAAAACCATTCCAAAAGACTAAGCTAGTTTTTGATGCAGAATTCATTTGAATTTGATCGTTAAAATATAAATATTAAAGGTTTAAACTAGACCACAGACTAAGTTGGTTCAGTTCCAAGTAGAAATTTAGATCAAGAACAAAAATAGTCGAAAATCCTCGTAAGACATTAGACGTAAGTTACGAATTTCCCACAAGGATACAGAGCTTAAAGACGTCTCTACGTAACGTAGTATCATTTACTTACCTAAGGCCAATACTAAATTTGCCATCATCGCTGAGTCTAGAACTCAGATTAATGCTATAAAGCTTTCAAAACATTTTTATTACTATCTAAGTGCAGTATATTCTAATACCATCGTGAACCATGAACTTTTTCTTGACTGACTTCCATCTGCATATGCCAGTACTTTTATGCATCGCTTAAAATAAACTTCCCCTAACATGAATACATTGAAGACAGAACGACAAGGACCCAAAACGGTAACTTACGTTTCCAGGTCTTTAACTTTGACGACCTTTCCAAAAGTTCCTTCTCCAAGCGTGTCCGTAACCTTATCTGAAACAATTAAAAGTCTCTGATAAGCATAATATCAACAATATACTAACCGTGACCCGATTTCCTAACAATGATTAACCGGTTCCTGTGTAAAATAATTAAACATTTTATCAGGTAAACGAGGGACTGAAGAAGGACAAATTAGGAAATTTATAGAAGTATTTATAGACAAGAAATATAAAGGAATGTAGTTTGAAAACAGTTATCAATGAATTTAAGTTAGATTAAGGAGGGTTAGGATATTTTCCAGGAATCCAGCTTCTTTAAATTTTATCACTAATAATATTTAAATGAAGAGGACACTCATCACGAACATCGATTACTAATCACGTCTCCAACACGGTAGATCAGATGACCGTCTTCGTCGTCCTCTATGGATTGGTTTCGGGCACTCTGGTCATTACGTTCCAATGCACGCCACAGCCGCAATACAGCGGCGATGTCAGGATTCGATTCCATGGTCAAGCAAGTGGTCGTCAAAATTTATTGGAAGAGCGTGGACGACAGAAACAGACCGATTGTAAAAAAAAGGGAATTCTATGTAGATTTGCCAAAAAACAACTTTTTCCTAAAAATTATTAATGGAAATAATTAAATAATTCTGCGATTTTTTTTCTCGATGAATCCGAGGAGCCTGCTTAATAAATGTCTAGATGAATTTGAGATTACGAGAAATTTTAACCTGTAAGTAAGGGGCTTCGGTCGTCGATAGGGGTCTGATCTGTTGTTCTATTTACATATTACGAAAGACCTAATAGGGTTAGTAATCTAAATCTATGCATCTTTCTTTCACACGCGCTTTTTACGCCATGCAGTCTTGTTTTTGAGCAAACATATTCACACGGGAAGTCAATAAAAACTTACAAAATCGTTGTATATCACAGAACTAGTAATGTCTTTCCCTGGCCGATAGCTTTTACTGAAATAACTACGGTTATCATCAAGAGCTCCGTACCCTAGGGCTTTACTTTTTGTAAAACTATTACTGTGAGCCAAGGAAGAAGGAGGTACAGCGGCAGAAGCAGAAGTAATCGTCTTACTTTCTCTACCAATACCACTATCATCTTTAAAACAATCTAAATCTGAAGAAATGCCTGCTGTCGTTCCTGCAGGTTTTAATTGAACATACTTGCTCGACGTGTAGGTAAACCCTGAATATTTCCTTATCAACTCTTCAATTTCTTTTTTCCTGACCAAATCAACCTCTCGGTCAGGGCTGTCTGTCGGCGGCTCAAATTCTATTTTTTCCTTGACGTTTCCCCCATTAATGACATCTTCATCTTTCAGCGTTTTACACCTTGGAGTAACATCATAAGCCAGTACATGAGAGGATTGAGTATTTCCGTTAAGTATTCCACTACTCTGTGCAGATGCCAAACCAAAGTCACTGTCCTCACCACAGGCGTTGGCTGATGACAAAGATGATAAGCAATGGGTTCTTTTGCTATTATTATTATCCTCGTCTTCAATAAGCTCCTTATTACTCTCTGAAGTATTTGTGACAACCTTCCCATTAGTGAAAGTAAGAGGGGAAGGATCTTTCTCCTTCGGTGGGGCGTGGGAGGACTTATGGCGATATCTCCTGTAGTAGTATCGAGACGGAAGTTTGTATGAAGATTTCCTCTGACTAGCCCTCGATCCATTTGACTCATCATCCTCTCCACCTATCCCATTTTCATACGCTGTGGATCTTAAAGTAGTCCGCTGGCCATGATTATCATCGTCAACAACCCTGTCAAGATTACTTAATGTATTTGACCTGGACAATCCCGAGCTCTCTCGATCTCTGTCCCTATCCGCATAATTGCCTAATTTGGATCTCTGTTCTGGAACTGATTCAAGCAAATGAGAACTGGACCCTGCATAAATTCTTCCAGAACTAAATCCACCCCCATAAGACGATAGAGGATAGTATTTGGATCCACCAGTTGAACCAGTGCTTGTCCTACTCAATCCCGAATCTTGAATGACACTACTACTTGCACTTTTGGCAAGCCCATAACTTCCTCTGGTAGAGTATAAATCATGTGTACCCCTTGTGATAGAAGATCCTATTCCCGATGACGACGTAGTTAGAGGCAGCCGACCTCCACTATCACCTCCAAGACCGTAATTATAAGATGAACTACTACTAGAGTTTGAATACGGGAGCCTACTTACACCTCCACTACTGGTGCTCGCACTTTTTGATAGGCCGTAGCTTTTAAAGTCGTCATTATTATTATCCTCGTAAGAAATTCTATTTCTATTCCTAATACTACTCCTTGTTGTTGACTCTTTACTGGGGGTATCGTCTGCCAAATTTTTATTCGATGTACTAACGATACTTGAGCTACTTCCATTTCCAGAACCAAAAAGTCGCTGATATCTGTCAGAAAGCTTTTGCTCTAGTTCTTTCAGTCTTTCGTTTCCGAAATAAGAATAGTTATTACTGCTTTTAGCCGCTCCGGTACTTTTGCTCCCTGAGTATCCCTCATTATCCGACAAAATGCTGTTTCCATTGGTATGAATATTATTGGAGTTAACTGAATGACTAGATGTAGGTAAAGGGGGTTTGTATTTAACAAAAGCGTACGAATCTGATGGATTTGAGCACAGGGAATTGGCTGAATTTTTTCTACTGCTAATCTGACCTCTTCGTTCGACGGCTGGAGAGTCAGAACTCTCAGCGATTCCATTGCTAAATGGTTTCATTCTACTGGTACTACTTGTAGTTGTCGTAGGGGCTGCAGAAATATATGGCGTTATATTGCTTTCCCCACTTCCATTGAACTCTGAAGCACGGGGATTCGTAAGATTTTTGGTTGTAAGGCGTTGCAGTAAATTCGTACAGGACCTGACTACATCCGAATCAGTGAATAACTGAGCAACGCTTGTGGTCGCTGATCTTCCGTACTTTCTTGGCTGTCGAGACGGCTGACTGCCGCTCGACACTGAATTCATACTGGCCAGGAACAGGGTAGTAACATACAAGAGAAAACACCCCAAAAGAAACAAAGCCCGGAAATAAGACGTGTCTGTTCGTATATATTTTTGGATGATTAATGCATGAGGAATTCGCTTTAACTCTAACCTAGAGACTCGTTCACTTGAGATCGAATGCCTATTTATTATCCGGCCTGATGCAAAGTTGATTAAACTGGTAGACGGCAGAAAGAAGACTTTCTACACTCTAACCTGACTACTCTCTAACACCACGTTATCAATCGATTAGCGACTACAAAGATACTCTGGGAATTAAACACTATCGATCAAATCGCTTGTTTAAGTTTCGTTCACTAACTATCTATTATCAGCTTAAGGCTGCTTCTATATTTTGACCTATTTAAAACAATATGACTTTGTACAAGAAATACTATTCTACAGCACTAAAGCACACTGAGACAATTAAGCTGACTAGAGGTGCAGAAGGGTAATAACTGTTTAGATAAGGAGTAAGCGCCTGCCTGAACTTCTTGATGTAACTAACCAACTAAGTTTAATAAAATTCATAGAACACACAGCATATACATGAAAAAGAGGATCTTAGTTAGCAGTATTTTATACCGAACCGAACCGAAATCAGTGAGACAGTGTATGAGAAAGGAGGATCGCTACCAATAGTGATAGTTTAGTCAACATCTCCTCACCCTGAGACTAAAAATAGGATTCTGCGTTTTTTCTAAACATTCATGAATGCACTAGTACTTTAGTCATCCTGAATTTCATATAGGCCATCGCCATCGCCATATTTACCTAACATTGCCAACTTCATGTAAAATAAAGACAAAAATCTATCCTAGTTATATGACTCGCAATCTTTCCTGAGTAGTTGAGACGCACTTATGTAAATGTTATAGTGTCGCTTCTTAACATTTTTGTATCTGCTCCACGATTATTTTTTCCCGTTTATAATGATACTCATTCTCACAATCATTAAGTATCCTACAAAAGTTATTAATCGAAGATCAGGATATGAATCCCTTGATTCAACAAGAGAAAGCTAATCACAAGCGAAAGTTAGATTACTGGGAATCAGGAATTTAACTTCCGAATAGCACGAAACTTCTTGCGATCGATCCCCTGTAATTGATACCCAAAAATTACAACGGTTTAGTAGTTTGCATGCATGCGTCTTCAATGGCTTACTTCACCACGGTGGGCGATACACCTTAGAACCTATTTCAGACAACTAATGCGAATATTATAAATATATATTTAATACCATGAATTATGTTTGCTCAAACCCAAAACCGAATACACGAGGCAGAAAATAATAATGATGAAAGTTAAATTATCTTTTACAGTCCTACAGTATATTTATATTGGGTTTTTTATTTGAAGAAAAAGATTGCTTCAGTTCGGCATATCGCTTGTTGGGTTACTTCTGTTTCATATTTTACTTAATTTGGGACTGACAATGAATTCTCAAACATATGATGGATTAAACATTAAAACTGACAAGACATGTTCACAATCACTCGGAAAATAGTCACTTGCCGATGACGGATATCCTACATAATCCGAATAAATTTTACTATACTTAAACAGTAAAAATAAATTCTGTGCTTACCTCACTCGAATATGAGGCTTTCCGTCGACGGTTGGAATGAGAGGATACATTTTTCTTGTTGTTATACTGATGACTTTTCACTTTGGATGATCGGGAGGACCCATCGGAAGGAGTATCTGTCTCACGGTCCCTATTCTTTCGTCGACGATCCTTTCGATCACTATATTTAATTTATTTAATAAACCATTGTACCCCTGTTTCTATTTTGTCGCGTTCAGCTCGGGATTTAGGGGATCGTTCTGCATAGATCCGTCGTGCTTTGCTAACGTGGAAGTGGAACTAACCACGGCCAACATTTCTTTAAAATTACCATCATTTCTAACTTAGTAACTATCATTCAACTACCTTTGCGTACCAATTTACTATATATTAAAGACTACTTTCATGACCAATTTTCATTTCATAAATTTTTAGTAAGACGGTATCTGAATTTCATCAAACCTGGTTAATCGAGTGAGTTTCTCAAGTTGCATGGGAAATGTATGACAACTAAGACATGATCCCATTCCAAAGTGATTAGGACCAAGTGAATGAGAATTTATAACTGTCTCATTCTCTTCTACACTACAGATGCCCATTAGTTTCCGTCTAGGCTACTTTCATTTAGTATGTTTTATTTAATTATGATGACTGGTTAAAATATTTATCGACTTTGAAACTTTCTGGGTGAAACATTCTACGTGTCTATACTGCTAGACAGCTAATCGAAATCTGCTACAGTAGTAGTGTAGCATTAAGAAAAATGGGTTTGAATGACCACTAGTAATTTCAGTTTGACATTTGACACTGGAATAAAATACGGGTTCAGAATCGAAATGAGTGCACTAATTTCCCACTGCCTATAAGAATACATTATGCTTGCTAATTGAACTATGGAGTTATTATTTTTCTGAATTGAACTTTTATGAGGACACAATCATTTATGGTGGATTGAATTTCCTCGTATCAGCTATCCCTTTAGTACAGTTCAACCACGACTTACTGATAAGAACGACTCAAGTTGACTCCCAAATCTTAAACACCATGAGTCAGACCCAGCTTTTCAACGAACAAGTAGCTAAAGCATACTGTAATTTGTTTACATAACTTTAATAAACTTCCATAATAGACAACCCTTGCTCAAAGTTACAGACGAACTTATTAGATAAACCTTACATTTGTACAGTAATAGTAATCCACTCAAATAGCGATCAAACAAACTGCATAAATGAAAACGTATGACAGAATGAAATGACGAAAAAGGTTAGTTTCTTATTGCACTAAGTGAAATACACTTCGTTAAGCAATTTGCCCGTCTGCGATAAATAGATCTCCGACCGTAGATAAATGCCATTACCAACAACGCAGAACTTATATATATGTATAACATCGTTAACGTTAATATCAGTTTCGGTATAACGCGATAAAATCCACAATCGACATCTTAATTAATCCAACAGGTTTGACCTTACTAAAAAGTTTACGCTCGAGGAATTGAATCACTGAGATCCAATTGGGGAGTCGAAGATTACAGACCTTAAATGCAATATATTTTATGGCTACGGGACTCAATAGCTTACTTAAATCGCTGAATCCTGTGACTTTTCAATCAAATTATCATATCATATAACTCAACACGCCAATAAAACCAATTCAATTATACTCATTAACATGAACATTTAATAGCCCATTACCACACGACACTTTCTCTTGCAATGTAAACTTAGCTCTTACTCGTAAATAGTCAGGACTCCCATCTTTAGATTTATAGACCGGGTAATAAGTGTCCAGAGAACGGCGATGCCAAGAAGGTACTAAAAATCACAGGATGATGACTGATAGAGCAAGCACCAAGAGAGTCAGATACTCTGTAGTAGACAACCTAAGATGTAAGGAACAATTTTATTTCTAAAAAACAGCAACGGGCAACGCTTTTAAAGACTTTAATTGAAATACATGAAGCAGCAAGCAAGCTCTTAGCGTCACAATAACCCACCAACTAAACCCACAAACGATGACAAAAATAATTAAATAATTACTCGAACTGAAAAAGCATATAATTAATAAGCATATAAAGTTTTAAGTGGAAAGCATTTCAGAACTTTTTTTTACTGATCTAGAGAATCATAATGAAATCAATTATACACAAAAGCTCCCATGGAATACAAACCTGGCTGTGTTAAATATATATGTAACGTTGAGAGTTGTTAGCCGACTCATACATCCATGAAGTAAAAAGACTCTCTTTTCTTGTTACTTTGGAATCAAAGTAGTATAGTGGTTTGCCTGCCTGTAAGAAGTACCACGAACAAGCTATAAGCATGTCATATGCTAGCTAACTGAAGACTGGACCAAATGGAACTGAAATAAACAGTAGTGCTATAAATGAAAAGTAAAAAACACCCCACCAAGTTTTAATAACACAGATACCTCCGTTGCTTGACTAATTACTCAATTGACATTGACTCAAACACCCACCTACAATCAACCCTAACCCAATCAGCAGACAAATAGTTTAAGAGTTTGACTATTATTTTTCCAGTCTCTAACCAAGTACTACTATAAAACTACACCTACATATTGAAAAATCAACTACTATTACTGATAGAGGATTAATAAGGACCAACAACGACAAGCCTATTTATCTTCTTCCTGAAACCAATCCATTTATTTGGACTTGCAACCTTTGTCACGAACGGAGTCACTTGGTCTAAAGGTGAGGTCTGAGGTTCAACAGCATGGGGTGCACATAAATAGCCACTACTACCATGCAATTCTTCTAAGGTCAATTATTTGTGTTGTTGCTTGGTTTAATTCCTCAATTTCTGAAAGTTGCATGCAGCTCTATCTTAGCAGTAGCACTAGATGCTAGTAAATCAAGAAATCTAATCCAGGAGATACACTATTTAACAAGCGTATTGTCATTGATGCTTTTGTCTGTGTGTCGTCTCGTGTAAAGGTGGTATGAAAGTTAGTATTTCAGTTGAATTCTCGTCTACTAACAAACACACAAACACACCACTGCAAAATGTGATAGAATGTTTGTTTCTGGGCTTGCTATTTCTCTAAAAGATTTCAACCTATTGTTTGTTCATAGAAGTTTTAGTAAGCTAGCTATCTAGTTTGCTTGCATAAACGCTTCTTCTCTAAGGCACACAAAAGAGTAATCATAATCTATCTGACACATCTTCGATCCTTCATCTCGTTAGGCTTTGTAAACCCGTTAATAATGGCGGAGAAGACCTTCACTTGCCCTTTTCCTAGCTTAACCTTCATTTAAAGGATGATAAATGCAAAAGTGCAGCTTGCACTACATCTAGACCCATAGATAAAGACGCAAGGTACGGGTACAGGGTTGCTTTATATTTATCAAGCGATCAAAAGGAACCTTTTTCCAACCAGAATGAAGAAGAATTAGAGATGGATGCATTTAATGTAACTTTTAAATCAATAACATTGCGGATTGTCGACGATTAATAATGAGATGACCCATGTGTCCGGGTGAAGAGCGTCCAAAGATAACAACGCCCGAGACATCACTGACCTACTCCATTTGCTACGATACAATAAAATGAATAAGTCAGTTGCTATAATAGTGCAATAATTATTGCATTATCTTTATTGTTACGTCAATGCCACTCTGGAAAGAAAATCCTTCAGACTTTCTGGATGATTGATGGACTGCGATGATATTTTTGTATCCCTGGATAACGTTTATACGCTACTTCGTTCGCTTTTCTGATGAAAAAGGATTGCGCGTTAATATAGCTTGCCACAATAGAAGTATACATAAGTAAGCATTTAATTAATAAATGATAATTAAAAAATTAGACTACGCTTGGAATTATTTCCAACCACACCACAACGCAACGTGTTTCAGTTATTACAGCTAGCACATCAAGCCCATTTAATGCAGCTTTTGAACATACGAGAAACACTATTTTGTAACAATGGAAAGCATAACAGTATGAATTTTAGGTGCAAGAATCCTTCAAAAACTTGCCCAGAGCGAGATCGATGGTAGTTAAAAAGTAACATAAAATCTCAGGTGTGTTGGCTAACTGTAATACGATCCTGTTATTCTGTCTTTCCATCTTCAATTTTTCAACTGGCTGATGGAATTCTATCATTTCATTCACCTTGACCTACGTCATGCCTGCTGCTTCCATACTTGCATAGAGCTTACTGCCATATTAAATTATAATTGAACTTATCCTGACCAAAGATCTCATAAAATTAGACAATTGTTCAATTATATTTTACGAAGGTGAGACTCCACACATTCCCAGAAGGGTTTAACAAGCCGTTTTTCATAGTTGGATTAAACTTTTTGTAAATCATTGACTCCACAACTTTACCCCGAGAAAAAATAAAAAATGACAGTCTGCTTAAGTCTAACCCTCCGACCGTTAATAATACTTAATTTGATAAAATTAGCAGATAAATCCCTTTTAAACCGTAGCGTCGTCACTTTAGAATTCCCAGTAAAATAAATACATTTGTTGTACCTATCAAAATAGCTGCATAAACCAATTTAAACCTTTGATTCATAAATACACGAGAAACATATTGTACTGTACACAACAAAATCAAAGCAAGCTGAACGTGAAGAAGCTATTAAATACTAAAACCGACTAAAACTAACGTCTCAAATGCAAAACTGGACTGTGCATTGTGCAACATATTGCTTAAATAGTGTGCAGCAACATAATAGAACCCCAGTCTAACTCGATTTAACTCCTTTGGTACTTCACTTTACTCGTTCACCCATATGGCTCCCACCACCATTATTTTTTATATAATAGAAGTTCCCTTCCTATCATATTAGCCCATTAACAAGGACAGTTATTCAATTCAAACATGCCTAAAGCTTAGTTCTCTACTGGCTAGTGTCTACTCTACCATAATCATCCACAGCTCTAACATAATTATTTCCCCACCTTGACAGTAAATGAAGTCACTACTAATCATTAAATCAAATTAGGTCGACGGAAGTTCCATCACTTTGATTCAACTAACAAATGCAGTCAAATGCAGTCTTATGTTGTACTTTGTCATGATAACAAATGATAATCCATACACTACCTTATCATTACATTTTACTACTACAAACAACTAATAAATTCCGGATGCAAGTGGCAACTATCACGTTCTATATTTTTCCTTCTAGTTCCCTAGTGACTACTAGACACAGAAGGTCTTCTTCTTCCGACCTACAAACAATCAACATACGACCGTATGTTCCTTCCCTGTATTGTTGTTAAAATTGTATAATACGTCTACAAACAGCGACACTCACTCCACTACTCGTAGGTCTCCACTTTATCTATACGATCAAATTAATGTCTCATGTCATAGTCGACAGCTTTAACTGTCACATCTCGCTCCATGAAAAGCAACTTGTGAGCATTACATTTACCAACTTAAGATGACCATCTACAACTCTTTGTCTTTAGAAATGAAATTATATTCAATCCGTTTTGTATTCAAGATATTAAGTTTTCTCAAAAACAGGACAGGACGCATGGACGCATACTATCTCTATATCTTTCCTTTCCGTGGTCTTATTAAATGTTCAATTAAGCAAGTTTAAGTACCATAAGCAATTAAAAATTGCTGGCCGTAACTAAATAAACAGCATACTTTCATGGACCCGTGCGCTTACAAAACTAATCATCCAGAGGGGTGTAGAATTTCATGACCATTAGTCTCGATGATGATAGTGGGGAAAACCCCATAAAATTAAAGATGAAATACCAACAACCGTACACCATAGTATCTCTTGACATATATATATATATATATATATATTTAGAATACGACACGGCATCGCATTCGTTACTGCAGATAAAAAATTTGTAATACTACCTCCTCCAGGACCGAATTGTATGTCCTCGTATGTCTATCTTAAGTATCAGACAGAAAGATTCAACGACTTGCAATATTTGATGCAAAGCATCCACGGTACACCTACTGAGAAAACACGGAAGAGTAATTTTGCATAAGCCTAGTAAAAGATAAGCCTAATATTCACAGTTGGACGAGAGGTGAGAGAACAACCTTGATCCAGACTTAAAAGGCAAAGTACATCCAACTATTCTAATAATGTTTTATGTCGTCTCGTCGTCTTCTACTTGTACTACGACTGCATCACAATATACTGAACGATAACGTCAATCCAAAAGCTTAAATGAAAACATAAATAATTGCACTTTTTTATAACTGAATATGCATACACATAAGAACATTATACCCAGCTAAACTCTCTATCTATCCAGCAGCTTCAAGCATCAACCCTTTGTAACTACTTAAGTTGTAAAAGGAATAATTTCATGAAGTAGCCAACAGATTCCAGTTTCTTGCCCGAAACTATCCCTTTGCCATACATGGAGGGATGAACTGTTTGCTATTCATTTGGAGTACAACACACTCCCTTGGTTCGATCTAAGAGAACCAGCAGCAATAAATTCTATGCCAATACGTCATTTTTATTTGAATGATTACGAATTGCGACAAAAAATGAAGTAGTAGACAAGCTCACAGCTAAAATTCACACATTGTTCGTTAATTTTTTACAATTCTGCTGCTCACATAAATTATTATTAATACATATTCATTTCTACTTATGCCAAAAAGAGGTGCAAGATATCAATTTGTCGATCAGAGAAAACCCCATTCACAACCGAGAAGATTACCTTGAAGCTGAGCTAATAAGAACCAATCCTAAAATAATTCAGATAATTTATCTATTGTAATCGATTAACAAAAATGCTTTACCAAACTGTAAAAACTTGATTGAACCTACCCACATAGAAATATCTATCCTTAAAAGCAAAGTTTATACATGGATTTGGTTGAGCCCAACAGTTAATATGCAGTATTATCATCGCCAGCAATCTCAGTTATCATTATTCCTTCCGTAGAATCCAAAATCTGATAAGTTCTATCAAACAAGTTAATCCCATTAGTTTAGTTAATAGTTTTTGGAACTTAACAGAACGTTTCAACATAATGTACAACATGTAATCTTCCCAAGAAAGGAGTTCCATATCCAACTCTAACAATAATCAGTGCTATTTCTTAGCAGCAAACCTTAATCATAAATAAAAAAAACCCCCCAGTCCTGTTAGTCCTGTAATAGTACGAAAATCAAAAGCACTATTTATTGATGAGTATTATCAGGCAAAACTATTAAATGTATTTTTATAACAGCAATTTAAAGAGCAAAGGTTATTAGTTGACAAAATTATTCCATACGAAAACGAAATAGTTAACATGCAAATAAAAATACCTGTCTGTCGCTGGTAGATTAGCTTTCGTCAATAATAAATCTAAATTTATGCATCTAAAGGAGAATTTAGCGAGAAAATAAAAGACAAATAGGCTCCAGTCACGCAGTCACGCTAGCCGGCTAGGCTAACTTAAGTCGAAGTCTGACGAGAAGTTTAATCTCGCTAAAATATTCATAATAGTATATACACAAAAAACCTTCCCTGAAGGAGCAGAAGCCGTTTTCAATACTACTAGACATAGGTACATAAACTAAGGAAGAAATACGATGGACATTAATCATACCATCTCTTTCCTTCGTGTAGCCAACAATGAAAAGACACAAGAAACATGGATATTTTTTATAAGATAAATCCAAACAAATCCTTTAAGCGTACTATAACACCTAATTTTCCTTAATTTACAACCTCCCCAAATGGAACCGGCAGTATGCATTTATTCAGATTATTATTCGTGATATCCCCGTGTGTGTCAGCTTCATTTATAAAAGAGTTGATTAACACCGATAGTAAGGTGGGCGAATATGAATGAGATAGAGTTTGGTAAAAATCGTACTAGTGGTGTACATCATATTTAAATGACATACAACAAGTCCATACTTCCACATTCCTTATTGTACATTTTTACAACTCAATCAGGATTCAGTCCTGCCATGTGAAATCTGTTCTCCGGAGAAACAACTGTCCATAAATTTTGGAAGCCTTTTCACTACCAATGATATTTAATTTAAACAAGTCCGGAAAAAATTACTAAGCCATATAAGCATGACACTCTCAGCATGAGATTTACTTTTGTAATTTTACATGCTGATAGAAGGAATACTGTTTGAAAATTCAAAGTTTAAAAACTTTCCTCCATTCATGCATAACTGAACAGACTGCAGAAGCCAAAACAAAAGACAATACGACAAGGGCCAAATTATGTGATTATTTCCTTAAGTTCTTTTGTACTTTGAGGAAAATTTAAGAAATAAAAACAACTAAAATCTGTACGATCAAATCTAAAGAAACACATGAATTTGCTTGCAACTAACTATGCAACTATTAAATAAAGGGATATTCATCACTTACTAATGCTAATGCTACCATTTCTATGCCTTTATGTTCACTTGCTCACTTTATTTTTACAATACGCACTGAAGCGTGGAGCGCAGTAAATAAGCTGAACAAAGCGATGTGAAACTCTAAAACGTCAGACATAATTTTAAGTTTTTATGAAATTCCGACCAATACTACAAATCAATAGTTTAATTCTGGTAAGCAAAAAATAAGCATAAATATATTAAAATATAAATGATTCATTCAACAAATACAACAATAGTTATAACAAAGATGAAGGTTAAGTTTGTTATTAAAAACTAGTCCCACTACGAGAGTTCTACAATTGCTTACTAACTATATTACACGATAAAATCTATCCATGATGAAACGCATCAACTCGCACCTTTGTTTTCAACAAGCCATAAAAAATAGCCCACTGGCAACTTGTATGATGTCAAAAAATAATACTCTATATCAAACCAAATAAAATACTGTAACTACTTTTGCACTTACTGTACGTTCATCACGTTCAATATGAATGGCTTAATCCTTATTAAAAGCTGTGGCATTAAAAAAAAGCCAAACCCATCATAATGAACACAGTTGATGACTTCCTACAACTAATAGTAACTAGTCTGTAGTATTGAATTATAAATTTAAATGTAATATGTTTCAAACTACAGCATTTGCATGCATGCCTACATATTTATGGATCTATTAAAAAAAACTGTTCTATGGTCTAGCCCACAGTTCTTGGAGGAGATAATCTCCAAATCTAAGTTCATCTCGTCTCAAATGTAATCCCTCGTTCGTTATCTTCCTTGCATGCTATCAATCTCATCAATATCAAATTAATAACGGCACGAAGTTAATAAATAGAAGAGTTTCATTGAGAAGTAAACCTGCACAGCCAGTTCAACTCACTGATTGATCCACCTACGCATACCACCAGAAACCTACTGATTAATACAGAAGCCTCAAGGCAGATGATGTTTAGCAGAATCCTTGTCACTCAATTTTTTCTCAAGACTGGTAGGTTAGTACTACAGTAACAGTAAGTAGCATTCAATTTATCTGAAGATGAAACGGGACGGGTGCGCCTGATCTTTCATTCAAGTACATCACTCAACAATTCATAAATTCTCCTAAAAGGCCACAGTAAGAGGTAAAAAAGTTCCTTCAAGTAATAATAATTACCGGTTGAACATGACATGAGCCTTTCAATCTACCCTTTGTAAAAAAAATTCTTATCAACACCTAATTTAAAAGAAAGCAACGACCTTTTGTAGCTTTAAAATAACTGAACTCTCATCATAAACCAAAAAGCAAGCAAATGGCCCTGCAGCTTCAGCCAAATTGGGCTGGGATGCAAAATTTGTCATAGTTGGAGACAAACAATTTGAATTACAATAAATTGGTTAGAGGAAATAGAAACAGTAAAAACTCTCTTATGCCATTGTTTGCGTCAGGCAGTCATCCTGGAACGAACGGAATGATAATATTAACCAACATAATTTCATTCTAAACAAACAAAGCTCATCATCCCCTGTCTCATTGGGAAAAGGCTAAAATCATGCTTGCCACTTGGCACACAAAGCCAACCTAACCTAATCTCCACTCGGCCAGATCAATGCTCTTCTAGTATATATATAAAAACCTAATCTTGTAGCTGATAAAACCGAAGGATTTACAGTATGTCTCGCCTCTCGAGCAGTAGTTTTGTCAGTTAGTATACAAAAATCTATGGTTGTTATTGAAATATCTCGTTTTAATCGAAAACCTTTCCATAAAATGCATTTGTCTGTCTGCTTCCAAAAAAAAGTGTAAATGACTCGTATCGTCTATGTGCTTCATTTTTAACTTCACATACAGTGAAGCCTGCAACATTACATCTTCAGTTAGTTACTGCTTGCCTACTACTGTTGTGTGTATTACTTACTTGGGGTTCATTGAATACATAAACTTCAATAAAGGGGACAAAATCTGAACTTAACTCCCAAGGGATCCCTTTCGGACCATATTAAGTGTAATAATGCTTACAATTCACTAAGTCATAAGTGGATGTTGCACTTAAAACCCTGTTGTTACGCCATACATTTCTGTCACAGTTTCACTTAAAAATAGCATAGAGCGAAATATAGATATCCGTAGACAGCCAGTGTCACTACAAACCGCAGGCATAGTAATCCCACAATAATTATTCAGAAAAAGAGAAGTATCAAAAGCTTACCAGAGCATAATTAAATGCGTCCCACAGCAGTCTCCTGTCTTGTAGATACTGATGCAATAAGTAATGTAACGTAGTAATTATTTTAAGAGATTTTAATGGAAACTTACTGAATGACATGCATTCAGATGATATGATAGTATCGCGAAGTTATCTCGAGTCTCAACTCGACTGTCAGGATACGCCATTTCGTCAAATAAATATAAGGTTTAACAGGTTTTTACAGAGATGTACCAAATAAGTTCATCGTGCCTAGACATCTTGAAGACTGGCTGACCCCTAAACGTTTCCTTTCTTCCGTAAGTACTCTATTCTGATCTTTCCAGTAACGTATCTATACCGCACGTCATTTTATTAAATGAATCGCAGCAGCAAAAAATCGGTGACGATGCAGATGTGATGAATGACATATATGTACTAGCGGTCTTAAGCATAAATACAGTAATTATAAGCCAGCATATGAATAGCTGTTTTAAATCCCACTTGTGTTGAAGGATGCTCCAGTCAATCTACCGTTATCACAAGTAGTGTGGGTGGAGGTTGACTTATGTGAAATCGTTCATTCTTTTTTTGTTACTATAAGTAGCTCGTTATCTTTCTAACTCATCTTCTTCCGAGAAGTAATTAAATTAAGCGTTTATTTCAGAGAATAAACGATCTTAAGATAAGAGCGAAGGAACTTTTCTGAATCATAATGTGAATGTTCGATGAACTTTGATTTTAAGCTTTTGTATTCCTTCCTCCACAGATCCTGAACCGCTACAAATCATCTGATAAGAAAGTATATAGTGATAACTGAACTGCTAACCTTTGGTTGGGGATACTTTATATCTGGCTGGGGTATAATGTAAGTAAGTGCAGTAAGTTAATAGTCTTCCATTCATTGATTTGAACTGTCATAAAATTTAACTACGGTCTACGATAAATGAAACTACAACTTACGTAAATCTAACTTTCTGTTTTAAACCACTTTACGGAATAATAATAGAATAATAGCGGTCATGAATTATTAAACTTATTCTTATTACTGTGTGTGTCTAGTCTGTCTATGAAGAACTGCTTGGCACTTTCACTATTACACAAGGGATTTTCATAACAATTAGTCAAGGTTGTATAACATACTCTTTACTGGTCAGTGGTCTTTTTAAAGGTAATTGCATCGGTAATAATTTAAACAGACGAGCAAGACTTAAAACCTAACAACTACATACATATTATAAAGCTATGCGCTTGAAGAGTTCGAACTTACTCAGACAAGAGTAGTTACATACAACTGTTCACTTCTGACGGCAAAAACTTTCTTCTCTGCATTAATTTGCTAACTTTAAACTTACAACATTGCATTAAAGATTAAAAAGCTAGTTTAAGTTTGCTTGTTCAGCTAACCACTTAAGGCAGAGATGTACTAGAGCAAAGCGGACAGATAAGCCGTTAGATAATAGTGTTAATATTCCTGTTGCAGCAGAATTATTTTAACCTAAAATACATAATTTATTAAGCTGAGTCAAATTAACATACATAATTCTTTGTAATTGTCCGAAACTTTATTATCGAATATGGGCATACTGACTAAACGATGAACTGACTTAACTAGCCACGAACCAGCTCCTAGTAGCAGTTGTATTGACTAGTGATTAGTTTTAAGAAAAATTAATAATATAATACGAAAGGAGTGAATAGAACTCGCCTTTCCATTCCAGATGATTTAAATGACAAAGAAACCAAACATAGACATATAATAATGGAATCCATGACCGAAATTCAACACCAGATCGTCTTAAACTACCTCGCTGTCAGTACTGTCAACTGTAGCAGAATAGCTAGTCCATAATTTTACACAACAGATACATAATCTACTTAAAATAGATGGGGCATGGATATTCTTATATGTATCGTTACATGACAAATGCAGTTTAGTTCTGAGGATTTAAAATAGCTGACTCTTGAAATAGGGCTTTCATGAAGGTCTACTGACACAAAAAAGACCGTAAAGTTGAAGTTTCATATTCATAAACTACACATTTTAGGACCTACGAAAATGTTATCCTTGCTCCTACTTTTAGTACCCTACGAAACTTTATAATCTTGAAACCCATAATTTTTACTCGTGTCCTTTTCGTGGTCATGAAACTTAAGTATAAACAAATAACAACGTATTTGCGAACTTGCAGTGACCAGTGCAGTACCGTATACTTAACTTACATTTAATGTATGTCGCCTATCTTGTTATTTGCTTCCTTCCATCCAATCGAAGCCATATTTCTCTGCGTACATCTAAGCTGGAGCCATCAGCCTTTTCTTAAGACAAATCTTTCACAGGCAAATATTGCCCGTATTAAGCTGTTATAGAATTGGAATGAATGCATGCTTGATGGGTTTCTTTTTAGAATAAAATCAGGGTATTAACTAACACGACTTTTCATCCTGAATCATCATTGTATCCTACTGTATACATTCTATATAGAAGTACATTTTAATGTTTCTAAGCATGACATGTCGTCCGTTCCTGTGATACATTTTATTTTTGGCAGTTTTTGGCTAATAGATTTCATCCCGCCCGTTCAGTTATCTACTACTACCTGAACTGAATGAATTATAATATAAATCCTAAATGTTCTTCTAACAAGCTGCATGTTTGTTTATACGTAAACCCCTGACAAATTCTGATGGAGAGTAGAGTAAGCAGTAAACTGGCTTCTGATATAACCATTTGCTTTTAGCTGTTCGACCCTTACAAGGAAATATCTTATCGATACTGGTACTGGTTGACTGAGAATGACTAAGCGTGTAGAAGATAAATTAGCTGTTGTTAAGTTTTATTTTGGGGCAGAGTTACAAAAGCCAATGTCTCTCGTCAATGTTGTACATTACTGAAACAAGCTGAGAATTTGAATACGCATTTAATTTCAAATGGTCGAGCTGTAAAGAATACAATCCACGAAACAAATGGGTACACGGTATATTTCAAAAGTACTGGTCCTTCTTGCTTTTAATAAATGATAACGTTTGTCATAGGCTTAAACATTCTTGTCTTAAACGGGGATCTTTATCTCATGCAAATTAATCAAGCAGTTCCTAGACATTTTACAGCCGTGGTTGAAGGAAATGTGTGAAATATTAATCCGCGTTGAGATAACAAAACAGGTCTTACATACGAAACGCACCTTTGACCGGTTGACCGTTTACTTGCCACCAAACATAGCATGTCTCTTTCAAATACGTTTAGTTAAGGTCATCCACAAAGAGCACTGTTTAATCAATTTTACTAAAAAATAAACAAAAATATCTCTAGAATCTGGAAGTTTTAGGCAAATAAGAAATGTAATTCATATTCTGAAGATACAATATAAACGTAGAGAACTAATCATTTTGCCGTCTCTTTGGACAAAGATTGGCGTGTTGAATTTACTCAATCAATAGAAATGTAATCCGTGTGAAATGGCAAACTACCAATTTAAAGACGGAACCCGATAAAAATACTATGAGAATTAATTCAAGTCGAGCAATTTCGTACACAGCATGAAACAAGTAATGAACCTCTCAAACACAGCATGCATTACTCGTATAACCAACCATATATTTATCTAGGTAATTATTGAATTTTCATTTTTGTCGAAGCCATATTTTCCACAGCGTATTAGTGTCAATGCCAATGTTACAAAATCAGAACACTAAGGTTCTACCAAATGGTGAGAATATTATACAAGATCATCACAAGCACATAACCAAAGCGGTAGGAACGAGAAGTATCATAATACCATCGAATCCCATGTCCCCTGCAGGGAAGTGAAAGGCTTTTAACAAAAACTCTAATCTCTAATCTAATGGCCAATTCGTAAAGTACAACTATTCTTTTCTATAAACATACATCATTCAGACCTCAGCCATTATTTACTTCTCTAGAACAGAACTAGCTACTTAAGCCATAAACCAAAAGGAAACAAAACAATTCAAGGGAGGCTCATACAATATTATTGCTTAATCATGAACGCTTTATGGACTCTCATCCCTCCCATAAGAAGAAAATAGTCAACAATACAACAAGAAAATCATTATAAAATGACAACTGCAGTGCAATGACTATCTTAAAAATAGAATGCCACACATTCTCTCACAGAGATGGATATCATTATCATCGCAAAGAATCTCAAGTCTAGTGAACTAGATTCAATTCAAAGCATTGCATTTTTCACGCAAACAATATGCTCAGTATTTTGTTTCATTTTTATAAAACACCGACCACCTCTGATCACCTAAGTGACATTTTCAATGGGGTGGATACATATTACATCAATCACACTTCATTGTATCAGCAATAATCAGCCAGAATTAAGATTTTCTTCAAGCCCTACTGTAAAAAGTTATACATTCTTGATACAACTACGTGCAA
This sequence comes from Hydroisotoma schaefferi, assembly GCA_034682405.1. Classification (NCBI taxonomy): domain Eukaryota; kingdom Metazoa; phylum Arthropoda; class Collembola; order Entomobryomorpha; family Isotomidae; genus Hydroisotoma; species Hydroisotoma schaefferi. Next base: position 25,031 of record JAQFZX010000612.1, on the reverse strand, counting down.
ATGCGATGGCCAGTACGTGAAAAAAGTTAAATCTACACAAAGAAAATACCAATAAAAAGATGCCAGTTTGCGAGCGTGTCAAGGTAAACCATTTAGAGGCTTTTATAACTCTATACAACTCCAAATACACATATTTTACTCATTCTATTCTGTACGGATTTACAAGCGTTTGCGTTTTAGAAAATGTAAATAACGACTGTTCGTTAGAATACAAGTACAATGAATAGGTTAGTTAGTTTGGTAAAATATATGTAAGCATCTTATTAAAAGTTGACGTCTCGAGGATTCCTCCCTTAACTGTCGCCTATTGAGATTGGGACTTTTGCGACTTAAGCCATATTTTGAAGGATCGTAATCGTAAATATTAAGGGTAGGGTAGCATAGCATTATTCGTTGAGAACACATTTTAGCCTAACTATCAATTATTTGATCGCTCTTCTCATTCTCATCTATTAATGGCATCATTATAATTTCAAATTGCTTATTCATCATTACTAGGGGATCGAACCATAATGGATCATGATTAAATTTGAAATTTCACCCTGACCTGTCCAGTTTAAAAATGCTCATTTAAGTACACTTAAAGTAAACTGCTTAGCGGTTACTAACAATCAAACTAAGGAAACTAGAATGCATCCTCTATTTAATGTATTTCAGAATGGAAGTGCAGAGTTAAAATACTTTTTTAATCCTTATCTCTATTTCCTAATGACGACGTATCTTCTGCAGAAGCCATGAATAATATTGTTCATAGGACAGACCTAAGATAAGCTGATTTTAATATGCCCATATAAAGGGTTAACCTCCCCTCATGAAGATATCAAATGTAATAATCATGATCTTCCGAACTCAATGCAAATGCAACTGCATCATAATTCTATTTTTATCGAAGCCTTAGTTCTAATTGGCCGAAGTTGTTTCTACTGTTTACCCTTTAAAGTTCACAACTGCCTGCCTGTCTGCTATAATTAAGTAGTTGACCATAAAAGATCAAAACTATTAATAAAAATCCACGCAATCACAAAAGTCACGTTTCATGAGATCATCCGAAACCTTGTGTTAGTATCAAATTACTTATAATTGGATAATTTACTAAAGCACAAGCTCAATAAAGCGTTATAATTATTAACGACCAAGCTAATTTAATTAGAGTAATAAAATAAGTTCAACGTACGAATTCGGTCCAAAATATCAACTCCAATTTCAATCAGATCCACACATAAGAGGTTGAAGAAGGTAGCCAAGTTTTAGTTTATTACCAGGTGAATGCTTACAACGAGGTTTTATCTTATCACATTGATCCTTTTTTTTAAATTAAACTACTACTTGAATTAAAAACTTGATTTGACCAATTTAGCAGCAGGGATAAAAATTGACACCACTAGAAAAGATGTCATTTTTGTAATTTTAGTACAGCAGTCTATTCTGTGCAATAATTTGAGAATTTAACTTCTGACTAAAATTATACGGTTGCCGAAATATGAAACTCATTTCGATCTATCTAGAGAGAAGACCGAAATTGAACCCTTGACAAATGGAGAAACAAAGGCAACTGTACAGTTAGAAAAACTACAGCACAGCTAACACACAAAGATAAGAGAGACAAAGTTGTATCGTAGCGCATGCAAAAGCTTATTATACTTCTCTGCCCTTTACACCTGCTCAATAGCAACTGACCAACAACTAGGAAACTCTATTTGGTTTTGTTAATACACCCAAAGCAAAGCAAAGGGTTGATGAATTGTTGTACCATCATCGCCTCGTCGTATGTTGTATCAACTTTAGTTAGGTTATTCTGCTAACTCTACTAACACTACCGTAGTGTCTGGCAGCTTCGTTAACACACTTCAGTATGTCTAAATTCACTGTAAAATATTATAACATTCACTACTAACTAAATGAAAAATGCAGCGCATTCTACAACGCTTAGTTGAGATATATCCCATAAAAGCATCAACCCTCCGCCGGCTCAACCCCGTTTAAACCGTTCGCCAACCAACTTTTGTGGTCTTAAGTAAAACCCCTAAACAATCTATCAACTAATATATTATTAACTCCTCTACTTATCTAATCATTCCACTGAGAAAAAGGAAGGAAAATGTAATATTTTAGACTCTAGCTCAAGTTACAAACTGTACAATAACAAAGGGTAACACTTCCTTTTATAAAAGAAAAATTAATGGCGTAGTTGAAAAGTTTACTCTTGGTTCTTGGGCACATACACACATCTTTGTTATAGTCAACAACTGGCCGGACTGTGACTGGACCAAAACTTAGCGAGAGACAATTTTGGTAGTAGTAGCGTGGCCAATGTTTATAAATTTTATTAATATGGATGTCCACATAGAACTTGCCAGACTTGACACTTTCAAACTCTCAACGTATCCACTACGAGGACCTAAAAAGATTTCCAAAAGTCTATATAATCGCTTAACGTCTTGCAGTTGTCATCCTCCATGTAATTTTGCTCGCTGAATTTGACTTACTACTGACTTTGACTAAAACACGACGTTGGTAAAACAAATATTTTCTTACTGCACACAAATGGTCATAAAAGCAAAAATCATAGCAATAATAACTAATCAACCCGTTGGTATCCTCTATAAGTATTTGTTTCTTCCTACCTGATATCGTGCATTTTTATTATACCATATTAGTATTTAATGGAAGTGGATAACATTGATAATTTTAACTGTTCCCATTCCATTTACTTCATGATGCATCACAATACTGAAATAAAAGTTAATGGTGATCAAGATCAAGATTTGGTTCAGTCTAAGTCCAGCGAAGGAAAAAAGTGGAAATTTCCACTGCCATAAAATCACAAAAAGAGGTTCAGTATGACAAATAAAGGTAAAGTTTCAAAATAAGACTATGCAATGCATTAGGAAATCGACACTTCTAACTTAACTGAAATCGGAATGCGGATTAACCGTCACCGTATCAAATGCAAAGAAACTACTTAATAATTTACCGCAACTCTGCCTGATGTAGGTAGCTATCAATGATTTTACACTGACCGGTGGCCAGACCATTTTTCTATTTTTGTTTCAAACCGACAGAATTAAAACGCAAACACAGCATTCGAATTCGCTGTAAATCACTATCGCTCTGCAAGAAAACGCTTGAACCATTTGAAATCCGGGCGTAAAATAGGATCAAGATAAGCTAAGGCATCCTGCCCTGCCTCCACATACATTATTCATACATTTATTATTAATTTATATTCTAAAATAATGAGTTGCTGGGTTGGGTATTATTTAATATGAACGATCACATTCAAACGGCAGGGCTACGACGAAGAAGTTAATCCGCAATAAAACAAATTGCTTCACCAAACATATGCTTAAACACTCAACTAATCATTTATGGTCACACAATAGCATTGTCTGACACTCATTTCCTCTTTAATAAATTGAGATACCGGCGATTAATTCACAATAGGAAAGATGATCTTATACACCTTCAGTATGTTGACCTTAACATTCAGCATTCAAACAAACTACTGCTCAATAGATTTGAATTAGTTTTTGATATTATACGCCTAGTAGTATACCAAATTAAGTTTGGTCGTTCGTATAGATAGTAGACCACGGCCTTAAACTTGAGTCATCTCCATTATACGATCATCATCGGTTAGTCTTAAAGCTATCAAGATAGAATAATTATAGGCCCACGGCAATTAGATCGTCACCAAATCTGGTCATGATACACTTTTAATGTTGCACTTTGGTAAATGCAAATTCGTATGAGACGAGGAGCAACAACGCAGCTAACCACAGTCAACAGTACAGTAGTAGATTTTATTATTATTAGATTAAATAAACGCAGTAGTGCGGAAATAAACAGAGTGCAGAAGTCATAACACCAATTAAATTATTCCATACATGCCTAGTCAGGTTGTTAATATCTTAATGGACTATAATCAAATCAAAAACAACTAAACTGGTTAGGACAAGAAAGTGCCTTCTGTCTTCGCCAAAACATAAGGCTTCTCTGCTTAACAACTGAGATTTTATTTTATGCAACGACGAAAGCAAAAATATAAATCACATGCAAGAAGGTTAATCTATTATATCATCATCCTACCCTTAACATTGAAAATCAAGATCTTTATCAATCATATCTGATTTAAACAATTTCCTTGAAATTTTTTGAAACATTGTTACAAAGTCAACAGGAAAGGATAATAAACTTGTTGTTCATTTTGTAGTTTTAAAACCCACTCATCTCGATAGGTGATTTTGCAGAAATAAGGTTAATTGCACATTACCATGCATGCAACATGCAACAATGCTTGCAGAAGTACTGTTTGCTAAGCTGACCTAATCCGAATGACCGTCTCTATCATTAATGTAACAAATTATCCGAAAGGTTCGAATTGCTTTTATTAGTATTTAGCCGTTTAAAAACTTCCCCATCCGCATTCAAGACCTCAAGCTTGATAGCTGCAAAAGCCACAGTACAGTACAATTGATGAATGAAACTCCTACAACTACAATTATTGGGCGGAGGTTCGGTACCACTACTGGTGATCAATTGATCAAGGTTACTTATAAGTTAATGAAAGTGATGCAGAAAAGACAGAAATATTTAAGTAAAGTACACGGGTATAGTTATTCCCAGTATTAACTAAGATGGTGACGATCCCAAGCCTGGTAGATAGTTTCAACGTTAACACAGGACTCAAGTGAATGCTGATTGATTAAACCGAAATCTAAGCATGGTGACTATTCTATTCAAATTAAAAGTTGGATAATAGCAATAATAGCATACACGAAGAAATTAACGATACATTGAATGCTGATTGAATTTTAAAATTACGATGCATTTTAATTGGGTTTATGATTTAAATAACATTAAATGTACGTTAACGTAGTACGTACGTGGGTAGAAAATGTTCAGACGGAAATAAAAAATATTCACTAGGTTGTTTTACAGGACTTATCCATTATAAAATTAAAGTTAATTTCTGAGGAAGATTCACAAGGTAGGCTAGGTAAGAAAGCTGAACTTAGTAATCAAAGGAATGTTGTAGCCCTTTTACATAAAACATTTTTGAATTGATGAGTTTAAATTGAATTGAAAAACTTCGGAAGAAACCCGAAGTTTTGAGGGATAGTATGTTTTAATTTGTTATTTAGAGATCTCAAAAACATCTAATCATATAAATGACTACGTAAAGAAATGCGTTGCTGCACATCATTGATGACTCAAGTACGGAAACCAAGCTCAGATTGCTAAAAGGGAAACCATAAAAATATTGTGTATTAACAAGACAGTCAGTGTGAACATAAATTATGATAATTTAGATAAAAATCGCGTAGAAGTAATATTGGGACACCTACCTACCGCAATTGATATGCGATAAGATCAGCGGAAAGGATGTTGATTTGCTTAACTGATCGTTAGTTGGGTAGAGATATGGGACCTTTAAGTTAGATCAATAAATTTATTACCAGGTGCGAAATCTTTTTCTAATCTTTCATTAGCACGGGCACACAAAACAATAAATAACTCTAACAGTCAACAGAGATCGCCTTCCTACTCTACTCTTCCAAGCAGTATGGATTACCTTGATCATGCAACGCAACGCTTGTCTTCATTTCATTGCATAGAATGAGTGGGTGAGGGTGAGGTCGAACATTCCTCAACTCTTGATTTGATATTTCATCCTTTGATTGATCTTAAACCAAGTTGCTTATCTGTCATAAAACAGACTCGTTTGATTAATTGACTGTTCTACCATTTAAACTCTGACTAGCCATAATATTTAGAAAGTGGGTCTCTTCTCCCCACCCATTTTTCGACCTTTCGACCCGTACCATCTTCTTCTCCTGTACGGTTTCCTTTCGACTCATCTCTTCAAATAGCGAACTTAATACTTACTCAATTTAATTAACTACGTACAAACCTTTACTACATTTTTCAATCCCGAGCTGAATATGAGTGAATTAAGAACGAAGTATTGAATTAAAGTTGACTAAATAATTAAGCTTCAGCTTACCTTCTACGATGGCGATACGACTCCGACGACCTCGACCTAGATCTGGTTCTGGACTTCGACCTAGTTGATGATCTGCTTCTACTTCTACTACAGCTTGAGCGAGAACGTGACTCCGTTAACGATGTGGAAGATGATACAACAACTGGCACAGGGGACTCCCGTCGTCTTCGTTTTTTCTGTTGGTGGTTTGTCCTGTCTCTCTCATATTCATAGTAGTCATTCCTTCGGGAACGAGATCGAGTGCGACTTCTTGATGAAGAATGCTTCTTTCTTTTACCTCGTGGCATCTTCTGAAAGTCAGATAAGGTCACCGTTTTGTAAAAAGAGACGGAGGTCAGGTCGCCCTTAACTCACCCTTCTAACAACTACGAATGACAATAATAGAAACCGACCTTACCGTTCAAACTATACTTTACTTATACTCCTTCCTATGAACTATGACCTTAGACTAACTAGACTCTTCGCCAATAATAAAATAACCTCCTGGCGTTTGACAAAGCAAAGATTCTAGAACAAATAAACAGTAACAAAAGAAACGCCAGCCTGAACTTGCAAATGTTAAAAACGCTGCTGAGCAAGGGCAAGGGATTTTTGACAATTTAAAATTGACGAAACGCAACTGATTTTTTGTACACTTATCGTAATTAATTCTGTACTAAATAAATATTACTCCACAGAGACAGAATCATTAATAAGGTCCGTCCAAGGTCAGGTCACAGGTCAGGACTTTAAAATGTGGAAATGGGATTCTTTTATAGGTCTTTTCTTACACTTTGTTTTTAAAAATACTTTTATGCTTCTTTCTTCGTCTTTTTTTCACATAAAAAGTATTATAATTTCAACTTACAGCAATGTCAACAGATTTAGAAGAATTGAGGATATTTCCCATACGCGATGAAATTCGCATGGAGCTTAAAACGTCACCGTCCTTCCGTCTCGATTAAAAAGTAGTTTTGAAATCCCAAATATTAAATAAAAACTTTAATTACGTACTTTTACGTATGTATGTTATATAATGGGTGGGGAAATGTTGATAAATGGGTTGAGAATTTGATGTGAGTGATGGTGACCCTTGGAAGTAGTACCCGTTGGGCGGATACTTAAGCGTGACCTTTGACCTCAGAAACAGCGTGACCTTTGATGATTATTGTAAAACTTGGAACGAGATGTGAAATTCGGTTGAGTTTTTGGATTTGTAAAGTAAAATGTGGTGCAGCTTTACAGTCGTGGTTTTAGCCATTGTGTCTTGTTAAATTGAACCGCTACGAAATGTTGGCATCTTTCTTCCTCCTTGGGCACTTCAGTTTTGCATGAAATATAATGGGGTAGCTGGACACATCCAGGGGTCACCTTACTTTGTCTACCTTATCTTAGATAAGGCTATGCTTATCTTAGATAAGGCTATGCTTATCTTAGATAAGGCTATGCTTATCTTAGATAAGGCTATGCTTATCATTGTAGGATTCATGGAGGGGAAATACTTTAAAAGACAAATAAGGGACAGTTTTTCTGTTGGGTGTTGCAACTTGCAAGGTTGCGACATAGATTGGTTATTGCATGTGTTTTTAGAAGGGTTCTCTAGGACTAGGCTCATCAAAACTGCGGTACAATCCATCCAATTTACCTGCTTTACTTTCTCTACTTTATCTTAAATAAAGCTATGCTTATCTTCGTAGGTCTTATGCAATAAAATGCGTTAAAAATACAAATAAATGACAGTATTTCCAGTTGGGTATTATTGCAATATTGCATGGGTTTTCAGAAGTATTCTCTATCTCTTAACTGCTTTCTTTAAAGAAATGCTTGGAATTAAAAATTTCTAAAGTAGATGTGAATGATGGTATTTGCGTTTATATTTTGTTTATTGAAGCATTGGTTAGAAAAATTATGATTTACCTTTCCTTATAGCTTGCAAAATTGAGAAAGTCAGTTTGTTTAATGCAAATGCAAGGCTTTGGTTGCTTTTGTTTCATGAGATGGACATGCATGGATATGTCCGTGTAATTATTGGAGAAAGAATGCATCAACGATTCGTGTCATTTTGCATGTCATAAAATTATCATAGGCATATAATTTGGACAATTCCACAGCTCCTAATCACCACCTCTACTATTTCGAAACGGGCCGTCTCTTATCGATCAAACATGGATGTTGTCCTGAGAAACTGCAAAAAATATTTTCATTTGTTATGTTCCCATTTCCCAGCTCGAATATGAAGTGTGTGCTTTGACTGGAAACTTTCTCCATGCTCTTGCTACTTTCTGTTCCAGTCCAATCTAAAAGTTGTGCCTTTTTCCTCACCCTTAAACCCAGCTAAGTTTTGGAAAGTCTTGCCCTAAGTAGTAGTGATAAGCTAACGTAGTACATAGATACCTAAGCTAACTTTGAAATTTTAGGAGTAAGTTAGGCTAGAATCATGGCTGAAGAATCGCTTCCAAACAATCAACTGACTTTGGTCAAATATGACAATCCCATTTTGGTTACTACTCATGATAAGCGAGCTCCAAAACGGCACTTGCAGGTTAATGAAACTTTATACTGTTAATGATGAAAATTTATTGGACTTTTTCAAAAATACTTGTTATATTATACAACTACTGTCATTTTAAAGGCTATGGGAGGCCGTCCGACGACTCCTGGGTTCCCTCAAGCCCCCAATATTCCTGGGTTGACTGGTTCGGGAAACATTTGTCAAGACGCTGGCCTGAGTAAAAAGGAAACTGAAGAAATTCTCAATGCGATTCTTCCTCCAAAGGAATGGGAAGAGGATGGAAAGTTGTGGCGTCAAATGGTTTCCAGCGTCCCAGCGACTCGGGTGGATGTCATCAACCTCCAAGAGCACTTGGATATGCGATTGAAGCAACGACAAGCTAGGGAAACTGGAATTTGTCCCATACGACGGGAACTTTACTCCCAGTGTTTTGGTAAGCGACTTTATAACTTCTGGGGAGAAAGCCGTGTAGAAAACTGTCTTTACATACGCTGAAATGCTAGTGCTAGGTCAATAATGGCTTGCAATAACGCGTAACTAAGAGTAAATTGCATTGGAAACTTCATAGATGAGCTTATCCGTCAAGTGACAATCAATTGTGCTGAACGAGGGTTGCTACTGCTTCGAGTCCGAGATGAGATTAGAATGACTCTTGCAGCTTACCAAGCTTTGTATGAAAGTTCCACTGCTTATGGGATGCGAAAGGCTCTGATGGCGGAGTATGGAAAGTCCGAGTTGGAAACTAAAATCGTGGATGTGATGGAACGCAAAGAAATGTTAGAACGAGAAACTCAAGAACTTCGGATTAAGATTGATCAGTTAGAAAGAAAGTACAATGAGCAAAAGGAGGCTGAAGAGAAGAAACATTCTGAGGAAATACAGTTCCTGAAACGAGCTAATCAGCAACTGAAGGTTGGATATTATTTTAGTCTTAAATCTCTTAATTAGGGCATTTCTTAAATGCATATATGCTATATTTTGCGTTACTAAAGCAGAATGTTTTACATTTTTCAGCAACAATTGGAGAGCATTATTGCACCGAAGAAAGGAGCAGCCTAAAAGTTTTTTTTATCGAGAGGGAGGTTTGTAGAAATTATTTTTCTACGAATAAGTACTCGAAAAACTTTGCTTTCTACATGTGCAATCATTTCTACCATGTAATATTGAATAAAACGAAATACAAATGCATTTTTGGTAAATAAGCAGAAGTCGTAGTGTTTGATTTTAATGTATTTTATTTAAATGTTGACGAAGGTTTTAATACTGTACCGACCTTGATGAATTTAAATACGTGAAGCCAGCATAAATAGCTGAGCGAGCCCGTCGGACAAATGGATATTTTACTTAGCTAACTTAGCATCTATCTTTTGTTTGTAAAAGCATGCATATATTTTACCAGAAGAAAGCTAAAACTAGCTGAGCAATTATACAGTTAATTGTTATCTTCCAGGTCCATAGTGAAATTCAAAAATGGATCATTCATCTTATAAGAGCTGAAATCATCTAATTCACTTTCACTCTTTCCTGCATCAATCTCTCTTGAGAGTTTAGCTAAAGCAGCTTTACTCCCAGAACGATCTGTCCTTGCATCAAATCTTATGAAACTTACGCCACACATGGACGATAGCTCTCCTTCCTTATCATCCTTCTCTTTATCTACGCTGCTAAAGTTGTTGTCCTCACTAAATGCAGCTGAAGATAAGGCATTACCACTATACTGACCGTGAGAGGAGTTATCCGTCTCAATTTTGCATCCTAACAGAATGCTACACAAGTCTAACCCTTGCACAGCTTTAGCATCATCACTAAAACTTTCTCCACTTAGAGTCGGCAGTAGTTGTGTCGTTTCAGATTCATCAAGACTTTCTTCAAATGATACCTTTTTTGTCTTTGAGTCAGTTTGGATCGTTTGGACGGGCTCTGTGTTTAGAAAAACTTGTTTTTTATAGTCAAGAAAAGATATCATCTTTTCAAAAATGAGCGATAGGTACTATAGCATCAATATACCTACCTTCGTCAGAATTTCCAGGGATTTCATAAATACTCAGACCTAAGGATATCCCCCTGTGTCCATTCAGCTCTAATGAATGGGATAAAAAGGAGCTTTCGTCTTCAAAATTAACACTACCACGGATGAATTTGACTTTGTAGCATGTGTCTGTAGATTTTTCTAACATCTCTGAGAATTCAGTTCCTCCTTCAAACTGTTTTACTAGTTTTTCAGGTATGGTTTTTGAGAATTCGCTTTCAGTATTTGGAATGGGTTCATAATGACAGCCAAGGTATTCGTAGAGCTCTTCATCATATTTTCCCCCAGGTTTAGCTACACCTTCTTCGCCTGCATCATCCTTATCTTTCAAAATAGCATCTTCAGAAACATCCGTGTATTCATCTTCATTTTCAGATGGAGATAAATCTTTCTCCAGCGGCTCGTCATACTCCATAGTCCCTGGCTTTACTAACTCTTTGGTTTAAAATTTAAAGCTCTAATGTAATTCTTCTAGCCTTTCTTTTCTCTTGGAATGGAAATCCATAAAGGCAAACTGATAGAGTTTTAAAATATTGAAATTGAAATGGCACGTTGTACCTGATCTCAGGACGTTGTACGATAGCTCTTTAACAAATTCCCCGGAAGGTTTCTGAGCCCCCAACCGTATTAAGTTGGTCATCTTGAGCTTTACATCGGCCAAATACGTGAGTATGGCATATCTGTAATTCTGCATAGAACGAGCATTCACTTCCTTCAAGCGTCCTACGAGTGTTTGATGAAGATTTTCAGTCATTTGAATCGCAATTGAGTCCGTTATCGCTGTCCGTATTGAATCCAAGTGGTTTAAAGCAATGAGCAAAATATCTGTTGGGAATTGGCATACCGTGTACTGGTACTTTGTTGCTATCAAAGTTAGCTCAAATAGCTGTAAAAATGAATAAAAAAATGAACTAATGAATCAACTTTTATTTTTGGGATACACTGTTTCAGATTTGGTTTTTTTTTATTCGAGAATCCTTCACGGAAATTCCGATAGCTTTTTCCCAATAATACAAAAGACTTTTTGCTTATTATACATACATGTTAATTATTAGACGCTAGATGCAACGAGAGTTTGTTAATTTATGTATTTAACCTTCTCCATTGAATATGTATTGACAGTCATAATACTGGAATGGACAATGCGGTCCATGAGAATACGGACGTCTGAAAGGTTCAAGCCTAAAATCTGCAAAGACCCCTTCAAAAGATTCTGGACCACTGTTGGATGGCAAATTGCAAGAGCTAAATCATTAAAAACTCTTTGTTTTAAATCCTCTGTGACATTTTGAGATCTCATTCTATGAGCAATTATATAGAAAACTTCACCAGATAAATTAATATACAGGAGCAAGTTTGCGTTTTGCATCATTTCAAAAATGTCACAGTCACAGGAATAAAATTTAAAGTATTTTGGGTCACAAAGCGGATCCAATCAATGAGTGACAAATGATATGATGGAGTTTTTTGACATATGACAAAATATTTCATGTATTGTGTGCTGAAATGCCAATGCTTTTTATATCATCAAATTATCATCCATCAAACTCCAGTTATTCATACAAGGCATAGTACTTTTAGCTGGTTGGTGTGCAGACTTTAGAATATTAATATTGGAACGTCCGAAGTACTCGCTGTCGGGGTAGATTTTTCCGAGTTAATGTTTTCCATTTTATTGTCTTGGAGACTGAAGGTCCTGGGAGAACAAAGCCTTTTCTAGCGTATGCTGAGCAAAAGCCATGATAATAGGGCCAATAAACGTCTACGCCATCCAATTACCTGTCTTTCACTACTGACTTATGTTGTACATTTCATAAAACTCAAGATGTTCGAATCCTTCAACAAATTTACGTTCAGAAATTACATTACTGATGACAAAAAAGCTTCGAAACCTAAATCTCGTAAGACCAAAACTAAAAATGCTTCCGAGTAGTTTAATAGTTTAAGTAAATTATGCATGGTTTCAGTCACCGATGGGGAAAAGGATCAATCACCAAAAAAGAAACGTCGATTTATTTTCGGTACTTTGTCGAAGTTATTAATCTACCTCCTGTACATTATCGATGTTTGCATACGTACGTTTCCCAATTAAATATTTTAATTACTTCGGGTACAAAATACTCTATAAATATAGAGATCGGTGAATTTGCTCAAGAATTCTTTGTCCATTAATTCAGTTACTTTTGGGAGCAGTAATACCGGAAGCTTTTATCTCACGAGTATGGTTTATGAGCTTTTTATAGATGCATCATTCAAAGGATACGCTGCGGCTCACACTAATTTCAAGGATACCAATACACCAAACGACTTTTGGGCGGTATTGCAATTAACAATTAGCTTTATATGATTATCTAACGATTAAAGTACTCATTGACATATGACAGTAGTTTCTTAAAATAATAGTTTTCGCAAAAAGTTATGCTTGAGGGTCTCTACAGGGACGAGAATAATGATCCAAATGCTGCTGGAGCTGGAAGTACTATTTCCAAACCTAAGACTCCAAAAGCGGCTCAATTGCATGATACGAAGGTTATCGGGAGGGCCAGATTGAGACAGGCGAGTTAAGTTAGCAATATCATGCAAAAGAATTGTGGTAATGTGTGTTTTACTCTATCAAATCACCGTTAGATTCGCGTGAATCAAACAGACTGCCCGATTTTTAACGTGCGTCCGTTTTTGTCAAGAACGTGCTATCCTCGATATGATGCCAATTACGAGGAGAGAAAGGCTTTTCATAAAGTTCTTAATGATGAGGAAGGGTAGGAGGGTACAAAATAGTAATGTTGAGGCACCTAAAAAAACATTTTTAAACGCTTCATCATCTGCAACGCTGTATTTTTAATTTAAGCTGGAAATACCATACTCACGAAGAACTGGGGGGTTATAAATATTGGGGAAAATTAGGAACGTACGGAGGTTAGTTAAATAAATGGAAAAGTATTTATTTTTTTAAGATGCTAAGGCTTGTAACTTATGTTAATAAAATCAGGCGGTGGTGTTACACTTCAGTTGGACACAAATAGTCAGGCTGCACTGCTTCAGTTGACCGCATTAAAGCAGAATTTATGGATTACAAGAGCTACTCGCGTCATCATCCTAGACTTTACCTTTTTTAATCCCAATCTAGAGCTATTTTGTATTGTCAGGTAATCCTTAAATAACGGTTACATGCATTGCATTGCAGCAGGTTTTTCGCAAAGAATAACTTTATGTATGCTATTGATACAGATTAGCTTGGGAGATGCCCTCCACAGGGGGTGTGACCACGTCTTGGGAAATCCAAACAGTTCGTCTTGTTCGGTATTCTACACCGCGACAAATCTTTATCTATATCTGCGAAATCATTTTCATATGTTTCACAGTGTACTTAATAATTGACGAAATTATAAGTTTGATCACTGAAAAACCTAAGAAATACTTCAAAAACTTGTGGACTTACTTAACCATTATTATCATTGGGGTATGAATTAATGGTACTCTAGCTTCGCTTAAGCATACATACAGCTATTACAAGCATGTTAATTAAAGTAGCTTTCGTGTCTTTTGCGATGATCCTTAGATCTCCATATTTTGCATACAGTATTCTGTTCAACGGTACAAGGATACAAACACAATTTTGCAAAATTCAACATCAAACCCTGGTGAATTTTTTGACATGCAGAATCTGGGATATTGGGAAAAGGTTTACGATGACACTGCAGCAGTAGGAATCTTCTTGATCTGGGTTAAACTTTTTCAATACTTGTCTTTTAATCGAAGCATGGCTCAGCTCTCAGGAACCATGGTTCGGGTAAGCGATATGAGATGATATTTTAGCTGCATCATTTGTAGACGACTTAGGATTAATTCCGTAACCGACGACCTTATGACCTGGTGAATTTATTTACAGTGTGCTCAGGACATAGGTGGATTTGGGATAATCTTTCTAATCATTTTTCTGGCTTTCGCTCAACTTGGTTATTCTGCTTTTGGAGCACAGGCAAATGAGTTTTTATTACAATTTTACAAGTATTCTCGACGTACTAAATAAAAAGTTGCATACTAAAGGTTTATGCATGCATTAGGTTTCCGACTTCAGTACCTTTACCAGGTCAATATTTTCCCTACTCCGCTTCATCCTTGGTATAAATGGAATATCTTGCCTTTAAATACTTATTAGAGGTTGACTTAAGCAAGTTTACATGCAACTTTTACTTCGAAGGTGATTTTAACTATGAGCCAATCGCCTATGCCAATCGTATTCTTGGACCTATTTACTACCTGGCATATGTGACTTTTGTCTTCTTCATTTTGGTGGAAATGTTTTTAGGTATGATGTAATTTAGTATTACTAAATACAGCTTTTATTACTATTACAATAATTAATAAGCTTTTTCAAATGCTTCCGAGCAAAGGAGGCATTTTTAATACTTAAAGCTTTAATAATTTGTGGGATATATTTCCCGCAGACTTAAGCATAGTCTTTTGCAAACTTACCTAGGGTTTTCTCAACAAGTTATAACTTCGTAAACATTTCCATTTACAGCCATTGTTAATGACAGTTACGATGCAGTCAAGGAAGAAATACTGTTGCACAAGAACAAGATCAGCTTTTATGAGTTTGCGACTGCTTTAACCTGCTCAAATGACCAACAGAAGAATACTGGTCCTCTAACTGCTGAAACAATTCATGACATTTTCCTAGATCCTTCAGAGATTAGGAAGCATTTGAAGGAGTATGCAGAACTCTTTTTGATATCATTAAAGTTTAGCCTTACTGAATTACCACTAAAGAATCATTATACTTAATACATTGGTTATCGTGTTTTAAAAGGAAATATTTCACTGAAGTTGAGGTGCAAATGTTTATGGCTCGATTTGATATTGATGAAGACGATACATTGGATGCAGATGAGGCTCAGAAGCTCCTCTCTGACCTTACCCACAACACTTATCGTGGCAAAGAAAAGACACGTTTTCAGGCTCCCAAAGGATACGAAAACTTACAGTTGGCTTTCAAGAATGCTGAATCGAAAGATTTGGCAAAGTCTGAATTACAGGAGTAAGCACTGCATCATTGGCTGTTATGCAATTTTCAAGTTTTAAATGCCTATGACTATAACATTAGTATTAACTAACAACTACGAATTACTTTACTTTGTTTAGAATGACTCGGAGACTAAGTGTAGTTGAAACCGCTGTGGTGGGACTCGTACCAAAGATAGAAGCGTTGCTAGTTGAAATAGATAGAAAATTGAAGAAAAATAAATAAAAAATAATGCACAAATGCAAAATCTACATAGCGGATAAATTTATTCGAAATTTTCATGCAAAATTATTAAATACGGTTGGTTTTATAATCATTTTTACCGGTAAGACTTTAAACAAATTCAATATCCTTATTAAACCCCTGAGCGACCTTATCAAACCCCCTTGAAGTAAAATTAAGACAAAGTTCGTATTGTTGATCCAAGCCGAGATAACAATCTGAGAGTAAGAATACTTGATAGATTACACGACCTGGAATTAGTTTTGACATCGAATTCATAGAATGATCTACTTACAAGTTTGATTAAATAAGACAGTATCTTACCTTCTTTGCTAGGAGTAGTAAAAGCTAATTGTTGCTGGGAAGATCGTTTAATCCCACTTGCTCTCTTTATTGCAATTACATCTTGGGTTTCTACATCCCCAATCATCAGGAACCACGACTCATCTTTAGGCTAAGTAAAAATAAAAAGGAAAATCCCTTGAATAACTGTACTGTGAGACTGTGACTGTGTACACCAAATTAGTAATAATCAATTAGTTAGAACAAATCTTGAGAAATCAAATACCTTGGGAAATTTGGGGGCGTAGGCTTTCAGGTCTTTAGGACAACGGTTTTCTCTCGCAACGTTAAAGACAAACGTCATCTCTTTTGCTACCGGTAAGTTAACCCATTCTTTTTTTCCGGCCTGGAACAGTGGAATATTTATGCTCGTACCATTTACCTGGGCTGTCACTTGCAATTTTATGATGGGAAGTTCATGCAGCACTTTGTAGATCTTGACAAAACCGGATAAAATATGCTAAATTGCAACCTATCTTATTCAGTTTCTTCATGTCGTTATTCTTTTACTTACTGTGTCAATCTTATGTCCTTCCAAAAGAGGAAGTAAACATTTTTCTATTACTTCAGAACTTTTTTTAGTTTTCCTTTGCAGTAGTGGAAGGGTATCGCATTGGAAAGCCTTCACCAGAGCAGCCGATTCCATATCTTCAATATACGGTAGTGAAAGGAAATCATCATCCTGGGATATAGGAAAATGAAATAAACCCCGTTAAATGAAATTTTATGGAAACATTAGATTAACAAACCTCTAGCCAACGCGCTTGAACTATCATTTGTATCAAATTGACGCATAGCAATGTAGGAACCAGCCATCCACTTTCGGCACAAGCATCGATCATAGCCTGAAAAAACCCAGTAACGTTGTTATTGATAGTGATACAAATACAACGCTGTAAAATGTTTCTACCTGCAGGATTCGGATTGCTTGGTCAAGAACTGATTTAAGATCAGTATAATAATCAGAACTGGGAAGCTGTACTCGAGAGAAATGACACTGAAGCAATAGATGAGCTTTGGTATGTGGTGAATTAAAAGATGCGTTAGGTAGTTCGACAATGCAACTTTTTGACAGCTCTTCATTAAGAATATCTTCGTTATGCCGCACCGGAAGTTGATCATACTCGTAAACGTCGGTTAGAATCATCAACAAATCATTTAACGAAAGATTAGGAGATAACCTATCTCTAAATACTTGCATAGTCTGGTGAGAAAGATAATAGTAGGATGCTATTCTTCCAAAAGACGTCGGTTCTACTGTCCTTAGGTCCTACACACAAATCAATGATGAATATAATTCTTTTGTACTTATTAGCTTTATAAATATATTTCAATACACTTACGTCATGAATATAAATGCATGATGCAGACTCTAGTGCTTGAAAATCTTTAGCTACTAAATCTGACAGAAACTTGTTAACGGCGTCTGGCTGACTAGATTCAAGATTGTAATATGAAGGATTCTGAACCATTCTTCGGAAAAAATATGTATACGTCAGGTAGTCTAAAGCTTCTTGAGTACTTGAAATAGTTCCAGCTACTATTTCTGCATTTAAATGATCAGGTAGAACATTCAACAGAGAGCTTTCAACTGGAAACGGCTCATAAAGGAATTTCTTGTAAAAGTTCTTCTTCTGGTCATGCACTAAAACGACCGCAACTCCTGTCGTGTCAAACTGAGGTCTTCCTGCTCTCCCCATCATTTGCAAAACATCTGTGATGGGCATATCCACGTATCGATGCGATTTTCCATCATAGTATTCCGTCCCTTTTATTACGACTAAATGTGCCTAAAAGTATTACATTTTGAGTTCTTAAACTGTATAAAATTACTGAATGGTAACACCAAAAGTATGAAACATTACCGGAAAGTTACAACCCCATGCTAAAGTTGCAGTGGCTACTAGCACCTGTCAAACAAAGTAACGTAGGATTTCTTACAAGCTATCTGACTAAAAATTCAACAAGAAACTATTCGCTTTATCAACACTGGCTAGTACCTGAATTTTAGAGTTAAGAAACAGCTCTTCTACTATTTTTCTATCATTGTCTTGCAATCCAGCGTGATGAATTCCTATTCCGAAAGACAGTGTAAGTTTCAAGTTGGGTTCTTTAATCCCCGAAATTACTTGATCCATTTGTGATTCATCCAAATGAAGCCATTGTTTGGGATTGCCTTCTCCTGCCAAGTAAGCTATGAGGTCCAAGGCCGTTAAACGAGTTTGCCGTCGAGAGGACACAAAAATCAGTACGGGTTTTGAAGGGGAATGTTCTCTGATTGCCTAGTGAAATTTGAACTTCAGTTTTATCTTATTTATACTGAATTTGTGATGCTGTGCTATTAATTGATTTATTACCTGAAAAGCTGGTTTGTTCATCGTGGCCATTCTGGGACAGTAGTGCTTTCCTGGAAAACCTTGTATATGAACTTGAATAGGAACTGGACGGACGGACGGCCTAAAATTGTACAGACCCATGGTACCCTTAATCCCTAACCAGTCAGCGAGGTCCCGTGCGTTTGCTAGCGCAGTTGATAACCCAACAATCCTTAAATTTCGTTGCGTATGTTGGCTTATGTAGTTCGTTCTAGATACGATTACTTCCAAAACAGGCCCACGATCTTCCCCGAGTAAATGAATTTCGTCAATTATTATAAGACTGACGGCCTACGAAAATTGAAACATACTTAATGAAAACGCATCCTGCATGGTTGCATTTTAGTTAGATATGCTTCAAATACCTGCACATAACTTCTGGTCTGCCAGCTTCTACTAACACCATCCCATTTCTCAGGAGTTGTAATGATAACTAAAGAATAATTAATACAATAACTATCCAATGACATGAAAAGGCAAATCCTTTTGGATAGTGCATACTAATTACCGTCAGAGTCTATGATAGATCTAATATCTGGTGTAACATCCCCAGTCAATTCAACAATCTTTTTCCCTAGACGTCCTCCTAATCGAATTCTCCAGTCATTCATACGTTCTCTAACCAACGCTTTCAATGGAGCTATGTAGACCACCTGCAACAGTAAATTGTACTGAAATTCGATCTAAATTCAACAACTCATAAAATAAATGTATGAGAATGTCACCTTAGACTTAGGATAGAGTTTGAACACCCGAAACATCGCCATTTCTGCTGCAATGGTTTTACCGGATCCAGTTGGAGCACCAACCAGACAGTTCGTATCGGTATGATACAAGCAGTGAAATATTTGGGTTTGAATGGGGTTAAAGTATGAAAATCTTGTGGAGTATAACAACTCTAATTGCAAATCTTTTAAAGCTGAGATAGGAAGGGGATCTAAGTCTAACAGATCTGTGTTTGGAGGATGTAATTCAGGTAGAATTAAATGTTTAAAAGAGACGGGTACTGTGTTACTACAACCGATAAGTCTGTCTGAAATAAATTTGACATAATACTGCGGTGGCATAGGCTCCGTAATAGGTATGGTGAATATTAGTTCTTGCGGCTCTCGCTTCAAAACCTATTTATAATTAATTCGTCAGCAAAAACTTGAATTCCTTGAGCAAAAACAAGTTTAAAAGACTTGCCTGTCTTTTTGTTAGAATAAAGTACTCATGATGATAAATATAGTTACTTTCCGGGTCCTCTACCCAAATCCAAAAGGTTTCAGACACATTTCCGTGAAATCTAAACATTGCCGAATTCCCATATAAAACCAATTTCGAAGCATCAAAAAAAGCATCAGTTGTATTATATTTACCTGTCATTCCATTTGAATGTTGGAGTTGCGACAATTTTGACTCTTAACACACTTCTAGTTATTCTGCAAAAGATTTTAGTTTGTATCATTAAAAAATATGAATTTCATGTACTAACGGATTTTAAAGACTCCTTACGGTTGTATTGTGACATCAGCATCGATGGAAGGAAACTCTTCAGCACACCTTTTGACGACAGATCCCATCTTTTGATGACTGATTAACATTCCAATTTCATCCGCGGATGTTTCCCGTATAATGTCAATTGTCAATTTCTTTTTCTCTAGCTTCTCTAAGATTTCATGAGTTAAGAATTTATGTTGCTTCAATGGATGACAGAAGTCCCAAAACTGCTGGTCAAGCATTTTACTGAATTCTAGAAGTCTTCCAGCTAACAACGGGTTGTTTTGTCGTAGTATCATTTCAAAGAATCCACGGCAGATTCGTACAGCATTCTAAAAGAATCAAAGAGTTGTACCACTTTAAAGTTATACATATCCTAAAATATATTTCTCAGTGTTACCTGGATAATGTATTGCTGATCTGACATCAAAGAAAAACTTTTGATAAACCCTCGCGATATATATGTCTGAATCAAAATATTGACTTTTCCATGAACGTTGGCACATCCACCCCAAACTTTCAGATAGCAATATTCGCTCGTCAAGTCATCTAACTCGTCCAGTTCATCATCTCTCACTTTTACTTGTTCGAATTCACTTGATTTCGATATCATCATTAGAATTTGATCCAAACTCATCACAGGACTCATCGTTTCATTAAACGTCTCAATTGTATCATATTTAATGTAGAAGTGACTTGCAGTTCTACCAAGATCTATGAAAATTTAAAAGATCATTGGGTCAAACACATACATAACTAACAACTTTCAGTAATGAGTTAGTGACGCGAACGCCAACTTACAGTTGCACAAGAAATAATGGGTAAAAGTAAACACTGCTACTATAGTCAAATAATAATCATGTTAAAATACCTGTTGAGTGTAAATATTCAGTGCGTTCATCAAATCGTATCATTTGAGCTTTCTCAAGGTTTCGTGCGGCGTCAAGAATTAATTCTTTCCTTCGAATGGTCAGAGTAGGATCCTCCTATAGAAAAAACATGTCGTTGAAATCGCACTGCTGCTGGGGTTATTGAATTCGTTCATTATGCTTGCGAGGGTGAGTTTAGAAATATGTCGCAAACTTTTAGCTTACAGCCGGTTCGTTATACTGCATTCCATACATCTGAGGATTTCGTCTCATCCTCACAAATAAGTATGTGTACGTCAGCCACTCTATTGCTTCATTTATGTTCGCCACAGAACCAAGAGCAACCTACAAAGTTTAATTATTAAAGATTGTGCTGCAAAATCTTTGTTCTATGCTTAGCCTTTTTTTAAAAAATAAGCTTACCTCAGCGTTTAGGTTGTCAGCTAAGAATTTAATAAAGCTACTCTCTATAGGATATTGATTTGTCAACAGCGATAGGTAATGAGCCAACTTTTCATGAGTTGTTATGATGGTTCCGTGACCTTCTTTGTCAAACTGCGGCCTTCCAGCTCTTCCAAAAATTTGCAATACGTCCAATATGCCTAGATCTACAAAACTTCCAACTTTTGCGTCGTATATTTCAGTCCCCTGCAAAATAATGATACAATAAACGCTTAGTATAATGTAACCATCATTACGGCAGTCGAGATACGGTATCAGACATACCTTGATGATGACTGCAAACGCAGGCAAGTTAACACCCCAACTAAGTGTTGCGGTACAACAAAGCACACGAATCAGTCCATCCGAAAAGTACTTTTCTATGAGTGACCTGAATTGGTTAATCAAATAATACTTCATTCATTTTACTCATAATAAGTAGCATGC
Organism: Hydroisotoma schaefferi; assembly: GCA_034682405.1. NCBI lineage: Eukaryota > Metazoa > Arthropoda > Collembola > Entomobryomorpha > Isotomidae > Hydroisotoma > Hydroisotoma schaefferi. Next base: position 3,300 of record JAQFZX010000612.1, on the reverse strand, counting down.
AATGCAAGAATTTACAAACCAATAATTATTATTAACTGCAAAAACCAACTAGAGCAAACGTTATACTACTTACCTATCACTTCTCAGCAGGCCTGCATGATGGCATGAAAATCCATTTTGAAACAGCTCTGCAAGCTTTTTGTTGCGAGATTTTTCCAATGCTTTTAGAGCTTTTCCATACTCGCTAAAAGATTGATCGCCAGTTTTGACTCGGAACATTTCAAGCTCACCCTTTTTTGTTGCGATCTCCGTCAATATTTCGGCTGTTTTAACTGTAGCATTCCTTGCATGGACAAACACCATAACCTGCGCACACATAAATAAATCACGTTACTACCAAACATCTAATGGTAACTATCACTGTCAAGAACTACACGACGAAATTCTTACCTGATGCCCTTTAGATACCATGTCTGCAACTTTATCATAACAGCAACTATCCATTTGCCTTTGCTGTTCCAGAATGGTTGAAGATTTTACGCCAACAAAAGTCTGACCTAGTGGTACTGGGCGAAAACGTGAATCGAAATAAAATAACCCTACCCGTAAACTGACTCGCAAAAATCTAGCAACATCTACGTAGTTGGGTAACGTAGCAGAAAGGCCTACAATCCTTATCATGCGTTGCGATGATTCCACCTATACAGGAAGAACAAAAATTTAAGTATATGAACAGTAGTGTTTTGCTTCATTGAAACTATATTCAAATAATGGTTTTACCTGCCGCACTGTTCGTGCAACTAATGACTCAACTACTGGTCCACGATCTCCATGCAGTAAGTGTACTTCGTCAATAATTAACAGCTTCACAAGTTGTGCCAGTGCAACATCGCCGGTAGATTTTCTCGTTACGACATCCCACTTCTCAGGGGTAACCACTGATCAATAAGTTAAATTGTATGAATTATGTACTTTGTAAATCTAACAATAGCGTTATCTGCAGAATATTAACAAGCAATTCAATTGTAATACCTAGTATTTGAGTCTGAGTAATTTCTGCTTTCGTCAACTGCATATCACCGGTTAATTCTCTTACAAGTACACCCAAAGGAGCAAGTCGTTTGGAAAAATTGGCAGCCATCTCAGCAGCTAGAGCTTTCATGGGGGCTATATAAACTATCTGAAAATAAAACTTGTTATCAAACGGAAACGAAATAACTTAGCAATACGATTGATTAAGATTACCAACCTTAAATAAGTCCTTTCTGATAATTCCTCCTTCTATATGGTTTTGTATGCAATGTATTATAGCTAGCAAGGCTATATTAGTCTTTCCAGCCCCCGTTGGAGCACAAATTAACAAATTTTCATTTGTCTTGTAGGCAGTGTCAAAGACAATAGACTGAATCCTATTTAAAGATTTCATTCCTCTGAATACTTGCTGGCCAATTGGATCTAAAGATGATATTGGGATGAGCTCTTTCTCTGCAGCATTTTTTGGAACCTGGGCTTGGACGGCAGGAATAGCAATTTCTTCATACTCATTTAAATCTTTTCGAACAGCGTTTTCTGGAAGAACCATTTTGACTCCTGATATAAAACCAGCAGTTAATTTAGCCTCTGCATAAGAATCGTAAACGTTTGGTAAATCTCCCGGCGCAAATTCTGCTACATAACTTCCAGATGAAGAAGATTTTGTAGTTTGGTTGATTTTAGATCGCATCGCTGTCCCTACGTGAAGTTCAGCGTCATAAGTACCTTGCACAGATTCTCCACGTTTACTTGCTTTCTTTTCCTCTTTTCTATAAACCTTTTCTAAATACTTTTCTTCAGCAGACTGAACTTTAACTCCTATCACAGGGTGAGACTGAGTAGAATTGCCTGACTGTACATGATTCCGAACTGCTTGCGCCACAGCCATATTCTTGAGTAGCTGTTTGATAATTGTACCTCTGTTTGTAAGCAGTTGAGAAATTAATTCCACTTTCTCAAATCCGAGTAAGTCGAACAGCGATTCCTGAATCGCATCATTACTTTTCTCGGAGTCGATCGTTCCAATAACGGCATCAAGCAAGTCTTGGTTTCCAATCAAATTCAGCAAATAAGTCCTATCCCAAACAATATCCGGTTTCTTCGTATCATTAGCTCTAGCTGGAGCAGTTGCACTTGGAGTTGATTCTTTGGTACCATTTTGGAATGCATTCTCATTAAAAAGCTGTAACACCCGATCGTTTTCCTGTTTTTGATCCCAGTCTTGACAAATATTATGTACATTAAGTAGATCCTCCAATTTAACATCTAATTCTTCAGAATCCACTAGCATTTCAAGTGTTACGTTACGCAAATTAACTTTTCCAAAAGGAAATAAAGCATCGTTGTCGTCCCGTTCCGCATCCCCATTACGAACTTCATTGGATGTTGAATCGTGCTCCTTCAAACGCTGGATTACTTTCTCCAGGTTGGTTCTAGTTTGAGCATCCACCCAACCGATAACTGAATGAAAGGCCTGACTACTTCGAATGATATAAGCAGGGTCCAAATTTCCCAAGTACTCTCTAATACCAGTACTAACTCTTCTGCTAGGGCAATTAGGTTTTGAATCGAACTCATCATAATCCATAAGGAAACAGTTGAATACGAATACTGCCACTTCATCCGTTCTTTGAGAAATATTACAAGTAGGAACTTCCAACTGAGACCCTATCTCTTTCGAAACATTGTAAAATTTCACACAGTCATTTGCTACTTGTTCCTGTTTCGCTGAAGGTACACTTTGTAAAATCTCATCGCGGATAGTAGCCCATCCAGTCTCACTGAAAATGACATACAGGTATCACATTACGACCTAAAATAGCGTTTTAATTGTAATAATATATTAATTAACCTATTCTTATACTAACCCAGTTTTATTTCTACTCGATCTCGACTTTCTATGCTCCGCCAGTGTACACTCGTGCTGTCGAGTGGACATTAAGGAACTGAAGGTACTGAACTGACCGTGACCCTTCCTATTGCCGCTACCCAAGCGTGATAAAAGGTACTCTGAAAACCTTGGGGGGTTCAGAACCCTTGACATCGTATTCACCGATGGCATCCTCCTATTCTGCTTCGTTCCGCTCAGCAAAACTAGAAAAAACCCGTATATTAGAAATGATAACTACTTATCATCCTTCCCTAGAACTGGATGGAAACAAGTCACCCACCCTACCTCACCTTATCAGTTCAGGATCCCCGGATAAAGCTACGCGATATGAAACGCTTCAGATATGAGGTCCGCTCCGCCGCGATTGCGATTGCGATTGCGATTGCGATTGCGATTGCGATTACAGTGAAGTTGTTTACAATTGCTTATACCTCGTT
>JAQFZX010000611.1:0-50977 GCA_034682405.1 Hydroisotoma schaefferi | reverse complement strand
TAGGTACAAGTAATTTTCTGTCCAAAGAAACAGGAGCGAGGCTTCAGTCATCGTAAAACTGAGCGTCCGTTTAGTTTAAATTAACTTTAAAACACTGGAGTGGCAACTTCAATTGCTTTCTCAAGTCTTCAGAGATACAAATTCAATTTCTGAGCTTAAGTTGAAGATGGGCAAATCTTTTTTTTGGGGGGGGAGTAATTTATGGAAATACGGTAACTTCTTATGTATGAAAATGCGGTACGATTTACTAAAACCACTTCATTGTGCCAAATGGCAATTACCGTATTTCCCATTTTAATGCCCCTGGGACTTTATTAATTAGAAGGGAAAATTAGAAATTCTATTAACATTGACAAGATAGGACTTATAACATGGAAAGGTAGCGGGGAATTAAACCGGAGGGGGAATTATTCCGGGGGAGGAATTAAAACGGGAAATACGGTAGTTGCAGTTGGGTAATTTAGTACTTTAATCTAAATCTGCAGTAATTATGCAACTAAAAAGCTTGCTCTGCTTTAGTACTACCACTGCGGCTGCTTTTAGTACTCACTATTATTACGCTAGGTATCTCTTGACGCGGTATCTCTTGACGTGCACCCGTTTTCATAACATTATTACCATTTCAACGAATTGCATCGCTATTACTCGAAAAGAACTCGACTCTTTGGGAGTTTATTCAAATGCAATGAGCCCCAAGTGAATATGTTATTCAGAAAAGAAATCAAGTGGCATTTCATTCTGGGAGAGAAAGCTTTTAACTCATGTTCCCTTTGACTTTACTACAATTCAAGTCCATAAAGTCAACTCTGTATACTGCCCTAGACCTACGCAACTTAGTAGTATAGGCATTATAAGTTGTAGGTCAATCTAACTTACATTTTATGAGAATAACCAAACTTTTCAAGCAGATCGACTGCATTAAAAAAGTTCATCATTCATATCGCACAGCTACTGCCACCACAGCAGAGAGAGCAAAGGGGTTTGACAGATTTGCCTACCCAAAGCTGGTTTTAAACTAGGGGATTTTTTAAGCTAAAGAATAAAAAGTACAATAGGAGACAACCACGATAAGGTTGACGGTTGTTTGGTAGAGATTTGTAGCAAAAAGTGAAAATTCCTCTCCACCGACAAGACACCGAGATAGAGCAGGAAACATGTTTACAACAACAGGGAAGAAACAGCTTTCCTTGATGTCTCCCGGACTGAATTACATTTCTACCCCCATTTTATCGCAAAAGCTACAGTATGCTATATTTTGTTGTTTTTTTGCAAACTTTTTATCTGTCAACCGAGCGGGTTTTTGCCCGTTGGTTGCTTCGGTTATGGTATGCTCGATCCGTACTTCTTGTTAAACTTATCTTAAAGTAAGTTAAACCTTCTTTTTTACTTGGTTTACTTTTACTTTCCTCTTCTTGTCGGGAACGGATGGTGAGGAAAATTAGGTCGTTAGCATGAAGTTTGGCTGGGTTGGTTTACAGGGACAAATTGTTATTGTGACGACTTCTGCCCTGGCATAAGAAACCTTTTAAAGTCACTATTCTTATTCTTATTACAATGAGATTAGATTCACTCTCGGATTAGTTACACTTGCTTTCCTCTAATCTGCACCAGACTGTGTTCAGAACCTACGTTTGCATAATTTTTTCATCTTTTATAACAACCAACAAATGAGATGTACATTTAGGAGGACCACTTTCTGCTATTTACTTGGAAAATATTAAGTGAAATATTAAGGACAATTTATTTGTAAGTGTTTCCTGCTGTGATATTCTATTGTTCGACTGCTTTGAATGATGCATGTTGTATTTTGCCGTCACATTTTGTCATCGTACGTCACTAAGCCTTGTTAAATAACTAAATAATTACATACACACGTATAATGTGAAATCATCCCTCAATTCTCTAATGCAATACATTTTTGAACCTGAAGTCACTGAAATTTTTTTTTATGGGCTCCAGGAACGGAGAAATAGAATTGGAAATGTAGTTTGCAGCAAGTATGGGTTTGATACCCAAGCGTAGTGGTGCGTCTTTATTTTTTAATACATAAAAAAAGTCATTCAACCATGACTAGCATCCCAAACCCAGCAACTGGAAAGAATTGACCGTTCTTACCAATTGTTTTTAAGATACGACGCTTATCAATTAATGACCTATATTTCTACTATTTATTCGAAAAAAGTATCCAAAGAAGGGCAGTGGGGGGAATAACCGTAATAAAAACATCATTCCCTAAAAATTTACAGCACGGGAGGGCAAACATCTAGGTGACTTTGATTCCTGTGTGTGGTTGGTTGCGAATACGGTGTAGTTATTCCCAGTAGTAATACCTCACCGTAAACCTCTCCAGCCCTTTCCGACCAAGAATTGAGTTTCTGCTTCACGGTGCGGCAAGATAAAAGATGAAACCTTACGACTAAAATGCGACTACCTTACCAATAGGGAACTAAAGGTAAAGAATAGCAGGGACATTTTTTGTAATCTCCAATATTGGATCTGAAACCGGATAGATACGACGATAAAAGAGGGAAGGTAGTATTTCGGTCCATTCTGCTACTACTATCCAGCCGTATCATTTCAAAATACCATACTTTCTAGATATATTTAAAGAACTATGAAACCGCAAGTTTCCTCCTACACACTCAAAGGGAAAAGCAGGGGGATTCTTTTGCGAATAGTTCAAGCTCAAACTGACCAACGACAATTCGCAACGTAGATAAGGCTCAAGAGGGGAAGACGATGGGAACACAGAGTGTTCATGTTGAGAAGAGGTAATAACCGTTTGGATAAGTGTGTCTTAAATTCAAAAGCTGACAGATATTAGAAGACATCAGTGGACCGTGTCCTCGTCCACTTCACATTAAAACTGAACCACACACACCCTAACCAACCACTTTTGGTTCTTGTCCAACCAACTGCCGGACCTAAGGGACATTGCCTCAGTGTCCTATCACTATATAGGCCTATCACCACCAACCGCTCCATCCGCTCCATCAAACATCATCTATCCTTTATTTTTTCTAGGAATGTTATCTGCAGTGAGAATGGATATTTTATGTCAAAACATGTGAGGAAACAATTTTCAAGAAATGTTCTTTCCTTATTTTGTGCTAAATTTTTATGTTCTCTTATTACCTGTATAAGTTTATAACTTATATTCTCAATTCAAAATTATCCTTCTAAAAGTGGCAGAAAATGTCAAGAAGTTAAGGCTTAAAAGTATCTTAAATGTCCTCATATTTTCTTCGTACGTCCTTGAACGTCGAAAGTAAGAGTTATTTCCCCCCTTCTCCTCATTATATCTCTACTGGCTTCATGGATTCATGAGAAAGATTCAAGACCCTTTTTAGCTCGTGAGTACTTATGAAGGACTTTTGAAAACTCTAACTTTCCTCTGCATATAATTTGCCTGAATGAGTTTTGTTTATTCTTGAAATACTCTTCCCTCCTCATGTTTGTCATGATATCCTTATAAAATAATCATAGAATGATACTCAAGAATCTTGAGTCAAGATGAACTCGATTTGTGATTGTGAAACTAGTACGTTTGTTATAATAATCGTAAGAAAAGACGATAGATGAGTTTTAAGGAGCATCCAGCACCTCAGAAAAAGTGGCAGATTCTGTATTTAATATAGTTAGAGTGCCAAGTACCTTTCGCATCTAAAAGCGTCTTAGCCCTCGAAGCTCTCTCTTGAAAAAGAATGCTCTCTCATCAACCGATTATTGTTAAAGTTGTTATAAAATTTAATTTACAAGAAACGTCTATTCAATTTTCGTTCTTGAAGCTGAAATCCACGAAATCTGACTAAAAGTAAACTAGCAATAGGTGTTTAGTTTCTTGAAGAATGAAAATGTTACTTCGTCCTTCTTACGGATTAAATGCTCTTATGACAAATGACATGTAGGAGTGAAGTATCCATATAAAATACAGTAGGTTTCAAAAATAAAGAACAAACCAAGCTGGAATTCATGTCTTTTTTTGTTATCTAAGCTTTCGACAGTAGTAGAAACACGAGCACACTTTTACTACAAACATGTGCAAGAGTTACTACTATATTTAATATTTCTATGTGCGCTCAAATCATATACTGGTGTTAGGTGCTTATCTTTGCGTAGGTTTGAGTACAGCCGGAATGAGTTGCCAACAAGAGAAGAGTTTTGGATTGAATCCAAATAAAGGACAAACTAGATAATGACTTTCCCCTTTCACCGCACAACTTACGAACGAACTAACTTACTTACTACTCTATACTTTCTCCAATATTGCCCTCTGAACTACAAACAGTAACACTTTACTAACTGAAGGAAACGTTCTTTTTTAAAGTAATATTTTTGCTGGAAAATAACTCTATGCTGTATATCAGGAATAGTAGGAGACCAGCTTTTTAGAAAAAGGGATGTCAGCATTGCCTCGCTAACGGTCTGTTAAAGGAATTAAGGTCAAACTTCCAAGTCCATCAAGACTCATCATCCCCTACTAATGTCACAGCTTTACCTATCAAATGATACGAAATTGCCTCACTATATACATTAAATAAAGTACCAACCGATAAACTAAGGTCGTTTAGTTTAAATATCGTCGATGCAGTGCCAGGAACGAGCAAGTTCGCGTGGGTAAACGTCCGTTGTCGTACCATCATTTAGCAAAAACCATTACACCTTTAGGTTATGCACATCATCAGTTTAAGGCTGACAATATTACTGTACCAGTCAGTATATATTCAGCTAAAGTTACTCCATTTTTGACTACACAGAAACGCAGTTAGCATTTCATACGATTCAATATAATTGAGATGAGTGGTTTATCTATTTATTAAATAAATTTTTTATTGAATAAGCCAAACATTTCAGGCTACATAACTTCTAACTTGAATCGTAAAGTTTTTGACAATTGAGTTTACTACATTTATTTGATTTAAAATTACTGATAAGTACGTCGTTTTCCTGGCTAAGGGTAGTTACTGGATGTGTTTACAATATCGTTCAATCATACTGGCAAATGCAAAGTGACTTTAAAAGACAGCTTTTTAGGCCAGAGACATGCTATTTATATTTTACAATTAACTCCACACGATAGTGAGTCGGAAGAAGTTTACAAAAACATGTTGACATAGTACGAAAATAAGGGCTGACAATTGTTATTAAACCAGTTCAAAGGATGAATTTCCGCAGTAAATAATACATTTTCAGACTTCGTACTTCCAATAATGTAAGCTCATCAGTATCAAGGTTCTGAACTGGGTCTCTTTTTTTCGTTTCTTTTCCCTAACAAGCCAAAAACAAGCCAAAAACCGTGGAAACACCTTGGTCTGTATTAAATTGATTTTAGAACACGTCTTATCAGCTTCACATATATTTCTAAAGTATCCATGACGGTGACGCTTGAATAGTAGCCAAAGGTACCATTTAATTTTGAATGTTTAAAAATATATTCCCTGCTTCATGGCTGCTGTTTACAGTTTCCACTTGAGTCCAAATATGCCAAGTAGACAGTTTTTCACACTATGGATTTTATCCGACTTTTTTCGCTCTCTGGTTTGGTCATAACAACCTCATATACAATTATTGCTTTCAGGACTATGCTATGCCGAAATTAGTACAAGAGCGGCCTCTTGAATCTTATGTTAAAGCCACTTCAAAATGTGCTGTTATACAATGTAAGTGTTTTATGAACCTTTCCAGATATACTAGATAATATATTACAAATTTTGCTTACCAACCCTTATAACGTTACGTCTATATTTATGCGAAGGTACAGATTCAAGATTTTGCTTGACAGATCTCACCTAGATAGAATTTTGTGTTAACCTTTCGTTATTCAAGTGCATTCGAGATTTGGTGATAAGATTAAATTAATTTACATCAGAACAATTAACAAACAATGCATAATCTGTTGAACAGGATAAGTATTTTCAGAGAAGAATAACATTGTATGACAAAGGCTGAATGAAAAGTCAGAACACTACTAGCTAGAACGTCAAACGTTGAAGTAGAATATAAGCACGAGAAGAGATAAAGTACGAGATGATCGTTTTTTTAAAAGTGTTTGAGATAGTGCCAGCCAAAGATTTCTTGATGACAAGGACTTTATTTAAAGCAGTTAGGAAGGTCAGCTGTCAGAAGCAGAGGTTTATGCTGAGTACGTTTGACTGATGCAAAAAAAACTAACTTACTACAGCATTTTCCACATCATCATCACGTCCTCTGAGTGTTCGTGCACTTTTACAGAGGAAGAAGATCTGCCATGTCACTAAGTTAACTCAACTTAGGGTAACGGAACGGAACTGAATAAGGAATTGAAAAGGAAGCAGAGAATAAAGCCGAAGTTTGGAGCTTAATCCGAAAGAATAAAAGTTTACCCAAGAAATCTGTAAAGGAGGTTCAAATTTCAATTACTGGAATTCATTATGCAACAAATACAAAGTTTTCCCTGTAACTCTGTGGAACGCTTGTTGAAAATGTTTTTAGAAACACCTCTTTTTTTGTCAAACTTTTTGTATGCAAGCATTTTTGCTTAGAATTACATTTAGAATGTTGGGATATTTAAGGATGAAACTTAAGTATAGCAGAAGCAGGATGCGGAGTAATGGAGGACTATGGAATTTAATTACTGACTTCAGAAAACTTATGTTGTCCACCACCGCTCCACTCCAAAATGGTATAACATGTAAAATGTACATCTGTGATCTGATTAAAACTTTGTAAATCCTGATTTAAAACTTTTTGTAAGCGTTGAAAGTACATACCGTATTTCCGATTAAATTCCCCCCCCCCCCCCGAAATAATTCCCCGCCCCGGTATCATTTCCCAGCGGGTTCGGGCCATTTAAAAAATAATTCCCCACCCCGAAATAATTCCCCATGGGGAAAAAATTCCCATCGCTCAAACTGAAGCTTTTTTAATGGGATATTGAAAGTTAACTTTCTCAAAAGATGTTTAACCGTTATAAAAAGCAATACCTAAAATAATTTTGAGAAGGGTTTTTTTTAATTAATTTATAATTTGCAAAAGCAGAGAATGCGTTTTTTTACTAAACTTCAAAATGTTTTTTGTAATTCAATTAAGGAACTACTTTAGAGAATCAACATTTAGGAAACAAAAAATTACTAGTATTTTAAAATTGCCATTAAAAAAATTAGACTGAAATTTTATTATTTAAACGATCCGTATTCTTTAGTTTAATTGCATATTCTTATTCATTCAATTTCAGTTTTAAAATAATTATGAAGGACAAATTCAGCAAAGAAAGTTCAAAAAGTCTATTTTTTGGTGGAACTTTTAATTAAAATTGCTACTAAAATTATCAAAAAATCTGGGTCTTAAACAAAAAATTCGATTGAAATAATAATTCCCCACACCGAAATAATTCCCTCCCGGTTTAATTCCCCATGGCAAATCGGAGTTTGAAAAAATAATTCCCCAGGGAAATTAAATTGGGAAATACGGTAGTTAATGATTATTGGCGTACCATTTAGTATTATGGAAACATAACCCCTCGACATGAGAGCTCAGTACTCAATTTTTTAATCATTCATAATCACACCTCACCACATCATAAATCAAACTGTAAATCTTTGCAAGTTAAAATATATCCAGAATGTATCCATTAACTGCCGATCTCAGTAAATCCATTATATTCTTTAATCAACTGTAACACTCTTTCATCACTTCCCGTCCTATAATAAGACTCTAATAGAGACCAACCAACCTGACTTCCTTAGTCGCATCTTATCTAATTAGCCATTGACAAAAGAAGAGTCTTTTTCTAACAACTTTTGGAATATCTTAATTCTATAGTAAGTATCTCTTTTAGAGCCCGACGATAGACAAGTCGAATCCTTCCCTGAGTCAGACGCTTTTAACTGAAATCTCTTTTCTTGAAGAAGGGTAAACGCCGTAGCCTAAAAAAGTATTAAAAAAGAGACTGAGAAAGAGAGAGTTAATTTATTATTCCGACTTGTCCCTCATTTTTAATAACTTGAGTCTTTTTTCTCTTCTCATTTCTCAAACTTCAGATTCAAGTTTCACCCAACTTTAACTCCACTTTCTCTTCCTTTCACTTTACCGTCTTATATTCTATCTTCCCTAAAATTAAATACTATCTAAACTCGAATATCTCACGCATACAAGAGTAAAATATTCAAGCAAGAAGAAGGGTTCGTTTACAAGTGAGCAGAAGATGCGGAGAATCAAGGATATTATAATACTTCTTTATTATGGAGTAAAAACCTGAGGAATTTCTTCCCTTTTCCAAGAAAAGGAAGGAAGTTTTTAATAAAAGCTTAAACAGACTTAGAAACTCATTTAGTTATCATCATCAACATCACCCCATCACATACTCACTGACTTTTACTTTCTCTGCCGAGGAATCATACCACTTTAGAGGAATAAAGACAGGTTGTCCGATGATTTACGTTATGATAGGACGATATAATAGAAAAACACAGATGAGTTCTACTTTAGTCGGAGAAAAATACAGGGCCGTTTGAGATTGAGGAAAAGAAACGACGAATATAATACAATAGACTTTTAAGAGAATAAAAACGGCAAGCTCTTTTCTCCTTCTGAGCTTATAGATAAGGTAAATGATTGCAAAGGATTTATATCTAGAGGATATTATGTACTTTTAATAGAAAGTTTATTATTATTTTAATCCTTTCAACTACTAAATCCCCGGGGGACATTTAATAACTTGGAATAAGAAATCTGATTAAATTATCTTGAGGAAACTCTTTCAAGATTACTTAGAAGATATGACAACTGAGAGTATTCTACCGATTACGCATATTCGCTTTCCTGCTCATCCAATATGTTGTATAGATAACTGGCTAACGTATAACTCTAAAGAATTAACAAACTTTGTTAAATAATCAAATTAAAATAAATAATTAGACTGGCTGATTAGTTCAATGTTTAGAGTGTTAAGCTCATAAAAAGCTAAAAGGACTGTACACAAGTCTATTATAATTTAGACCTGTGATTGAAAATGTCATTAGAGACGCTTTTATTGATAAGACATCAAGGGTAAAAAAAGTTTTATTCTACTGAAAAAGTTTTCGTCCCTTTCTAGTCCTAATTGATTAAACTAAAGTCCCAGTTACCAAACTATGGTAGTAGGACATGGCCTCATTTCGTAAAAGATTCCAACTTCAATTTTGGACAGTGCCTGTCATTTATTCAATATTTTACCACAAAGTTGTCTATCCTGCCAGCCGTAAATTCTGAGTCAACAGTCTCTATAATACGTCAATCAAACCATTTAGGTTAAAAATCTCAACCTGGAAAAATACATTTTACATAGAAAACTACATTGCTTACGGAACGCTCCTTCATTCTATGAACTCGACAAAGGATGAAAGCATGTTGACCCACGACGGTAGAGACATTTCTCGGTACGGCATAGTCAAAATAGGGCATCGTAGCCGGGTCCAAGCTCTCTTCGTCATCGACACCGGAAGCTGATGCGGTTAACGCTGCAGCAACCCTCAACTGCTGGAGCGGGACACCAGTTTCACTAGGGAGTCCATTTGGTTGATTGGTATCCCCAGGAACAGGGGATTTTGAGTCTTTCTGATTCACACCTGCAATCCAATCAATTAAAACACATTAGTTATCTTGCTCCTCTCTTTTGTATTTTATACGCTTCCTTGGTACTATTTGTACTGAAAGTTTTAATTAATTTTTAATTAAATGAGTTCCGTTGACTTATTTCAAGGAATTACAACTATAAGTGGCCGTTATAATAAATCTATTGAATATAATCAGAGTACTGATAATATTAAACTAGTACTAAAGCCAGGAATGGTAGCATTTCTAATCCCCGAGGAAATCGATATAATAATTAACTAATGGATTTATCTAATAAGCCAAAATCAATATGACAAATGAAATTCAGGCTTCTCATTTACTCCGATAGAGAAATTGACTGTTCCCTACGGACTTCTTTCCAGTATTAGGTGAAAATCTCCTTATATGTAGATCAGGTCCTGTTCAATGGAAGTGAATCTTGCTACACCTCTTTCTCTCCGATCAAGTCTACTGATGGGCTGCTGCTATATTATTACAAAGTATGAAATAGAGGAACTACTGTATTAAAATAAAGTGAATGAAATCCAGGCAGCAGTCTCAAGAAGGATTTATACTTTGCTACAACAATTCAGTGGATTGAATTTCTCCCAATAAATTGAATAAGACGAAGTAGGATAGAGTGAGAAAGAGATAAGTTTGTTGAAATAAAATTTATGTGTTAGGGAATAAAGGAGGGGGGGGGGGGGGGTTGGTATGGTCCGTATTCGTTCCAAGCTCTCTCCTGTAATAGCAAGTAGCACCAGTAGGATTAACTTTACTGCCAGTTCTGAGGCTGACCCATCTTATTTTCATAGCAAAAGCGAAGTCTACCCCTCCACTAACTATACCTTCAAGAATATCTCGAATACTTTACAACTAGACAGGCGTTAAGTTCGACGGCTGCTGGAGGAAAAACCCTACATCTTAAGTTCATCTTTTAACTTCTAAAGATGTTGAGGAGAAATGAGCAAATTCCATGGAAGACAATTTCTTATGCAAATTTATTCCGATGAGGAAAGACGAAAGAGTTTTTGGCTTCAGATCGCACAAGCAGCCAGCTAAGTTTCCTCCAAGAGTAGTGGTACTAGTACACGGTCGTAGTATTATATTTGTAGTACCAGCAGTATAGTAGCATTATAGTAGAAGTAGTAGGAGACAGTGGTGTAGAAACCTAGAATATAAATGTATAATGTTTGAGAAGAAAAAGAGAAACTAAAGATTTGGACAGGGGAAGAGAACTTCAGAGAGACTTTAAGGAATTATGGTTTTTCTTATACGAGAATGCACATTTCAAACTTATACAAAGGCACATACGATGATTATTGGACGAGATAACATTATATACTTCTAAGAAAGAGAGAGAGAGAAAGGAATGGTCTACAGTCTTGATGATTTCTCCATGTATATATAGCTTCTGTCTTTGAGAAATATTTCTTCGCTTGTCCCATTCATTGTACAAGTTAGTGGCTGTCTGTGTGCAATTTTATGGGGGAAATTCGCACTAGTTTCCTCCTGAAGGAAATTGTCTTTCTAATTCAATTTCAATCAATTAGAACTCACAAATGAGGCATTTCATTTTCTTCCTTCCGGCTTTTCCGATTTAATTTGGTGTCCCCTTTTATTCACGGCATCCCAAACTGAGAAGTACTAAGGTTGAGTAATAATTTTTTGGAGTGAATTTTTTTTGCAACCCCTACTTCTAAATTTTAATCTACTGTAAAAAAGCAAGAAGGAGAATAGGGGGATAGTTATTTGTAGTATGGAAATCTAATTCATAGCTGTAAAGGGGCTTTTTCATTAAACAGTTCAGTTGTGCAAGACTTATGTTATGGATTGGGGAAATACAGGGCAATAAGTTATCTCCGTGCATTCTAAATGAAAAGTCCATTTTGTACTGAGATATTAAAATTTGTGTTTGGTTTAACCGACTTTAGATTAATTGTTGCACCCATATGACCCATATTATTGGGTGCCCATTACCCATATGGGTTATTGTGCCCATGTGAGAAGTAATACTTCGGATATGAAGCTAGTTTCTAGTTGTTAGTTCAAATAAGCGAGTCTGGATCATGAGCCAACCTCGTTAACTTTCCACTGGATAAGGCACCCTTTTGCGTGGGGTCATCACATTTTACAGCTCAGCATATAAAACTTAATACTGAGAAAGATGTGGCGAAATCGTGAGTCCTCCAGAGCATTCAACCTCTGAGTTGAGTACTAACATAACACCAAGATCTTAGTACACTTTTTAACAATCTAATTAGTCAGCCATGCATGAGACTGGAGAAACTCATTAATCAACCTTCTCTCTTTTGCCTTGCCTTCAACTATTTCTTAGCTTAGACTTTTCTTTTATCTGTATAGAACCTTCAGCACACCTACTATTTTCTTGCAATTACTCTAAGCAGAGAAAATAAGACTTTAATTAACTATATAGTAACTATATACACAGAAAAGGAGTAAATTAATATTCTTAAAAAACACGCTAACGGAAGTCAGGAAATTATTAATAGATGAATTTTCAAAGGTTATTTCACTATGATGGATTTATTGACACGGACAATTATGGGTGAGAGGCTTTTCGTTTTTGCAGCATTCAATAAAATACAGCTGAAATACTTCATGTGATTATATTACTAAAAGTTGAAGATTCAACAAAATCTAAGTGAAGAGCTTGTCGAACAGACACCAAACATTAAAAATATCTGATTTGATTAAATTCAAAGTAAAATTTGTTATTTTTGGCAATTTTATTAAGACTAATTAAGAATTACTTTTGTAAAGCCACTATGTCAGTTTAATTCGGTGAATTCACGTCCCTACAGCTTTAAAAGCATGTGCGTTTTTAGTATTTATATTTTGATTTATTTACTAAGGCCCTGCGGAAGAGCTATATAATTTGATTAAGTCTATCATATTTCTCCTGTGATTAGCTAATGTAAAGGGGCGGGCAAGATTTCTACGGTGTATGCATAAAATGGTAACCACCAAATATCTAAGTTCGTCATTTTGTTTACTAACGATATGCATAATGATGGGTCACACCTGGCGATGTATGTTAATTATTTTGGTTTAATTAGGTTTTCAGCAAAACTCTAGGTGGGCTCAAACACATTTGTCAAGTTTAATGAAACTGTGTGGATCACATAAAAAATATAATTAAACTCATCTACTATAAGTGACGCTGCTCTTGGATGTAGGTATGGAAATTATTAGGATGTTGAAAAATATTTAATCAAGGCATTATCTAAACTTTTATGAGGGGTCTTATAACTATCTTTATGAGAGGAAACAAATACTCCAGATTGATTATCTTCTTAAATTTAGCCTCGGCTGAAATAAGTTCACGCTACCTGCTGTGTTCTGTATTTATTTTCGCTTAGCTACTGTCTATTTTACAGCAAACACTACGATTTACGATGTTCCTCGATATTTGCCCATCAGATAAAATACAATACTACACTAAAAAATAGTAGCTTCTGTAATATTTGTAGTTGGCAAAGGTAGGTCAAGATTGCCAAATTGATTTGCTTCTTATTTCAAATTGTTTAAACCCTGCATAGTAACGAGAGTAGCTTTCAAAATATGAACGTTTTTGTGACTGCGGATTCGTGTCTGATGCGCAACCATTTTAACTATTGATCTGTGTACTAGCCCTCCGGTGAAGCCCATAGGGCTTCGAACGTATAAGCAAATCAACCATTGTGCTACAGCAACTCAATTACTTAGTCAATTCAGAACAACAATATACTAAAGTTGATCAGCTAAACCCAAGCCTTTAATCTAATTAACTAAATCATTTAACGGGAACAGTAGGTAGGTGCATAAATTATTTACAATTTCGTTACACTCTTCAGGTCAATGTTTAAATTTGATAATATGCTACGGTCCGGTGATATTTGTACCGGTTTGATGAATGTTAAAATTTGTATCTTGGTCCATCGTATGCTGTATGAAAGAATGGTTATTAGTGCGTGCTCGGTATAGAGAAATCAGTTTTTTTGCATCTAATCAGTACTTTGTGAAAAGAATTTGGTTATTTAAAGAGCTTTAAACCTTAATTGGTTCATGACATGATATACCATTTAACAAATAATGTTAAATTCTGCACAGCGGTTCAAAGGCTAAATCCGCACAAAGTGAGAGGCACGCTTACTTAGTAAAAAGGATTACTAGATCAGTAAATAAAGTGCTCTTCACTTGATTTGGCTTCAATGGACATACAAATTTTCTACGTATATGTCACTGATATCAATGATGCCGATAATAATAAATAAGAATAGCAAAGAAGTACAGTAATGCATCATCTGACTAAAGGGGCTAAACTAAGATGTGACTAAACATTGCCCATATTTGTTCGTTTTTAGATGAAATAGGTTGTTGTGGGATATTACTTGGTACTTCTTCCGGAATGACCGTGGTCTTGATACCGGATTTCAAGGGAAACTTTGAAGGAAAGGATATTACTTAATTTAGAATTGGGTTTTCAAGTAAAATCAATCCGTTTACTCAAGTGTGCTTCCTTCCTCTTCTCAGAACTTGTCTCAGAGTCATGCAAAGACACAAATCAAAAGCATCCAACCAGTGGGCCAGGTAGTGAAAAAATGGACAGAGGGATAGATCGTCCACAAAGTAAAGTATAAAGTAAAAGTTGACAGGGGAAAGTCCACAGGGAGTCTTCTTCTAGCTCTTGCTTCATTCTAAACATAATACTTCAACGTATGAATAAGAAGGAAACCCTTCAAGCAATGCAACAAAGAGCCAGCAATCGAGTCAACCATATATAATATTCTCGGAAAATATGTGGAAAATGTATAGTACAAGTACAAATGTCGTCATAACTCATAAGACATAACTTTCCGAAATTTAGTGTAGTGCAACTGCTCAAAGTGTTGTGCAGAAATGTTTACTTTTTTAGAGCATGAATACAAAATACAACACGCTTAAAATGTTTGTACATATTTTTACGCTCTGATTATTTTTTTTAAGTCGTTTGTGATTTGACGATAATTTAAAGCCAATAATCCATGTTTTGGCTACATTAGGAGGTACGCAATTCAATAGAAATATTTGGATAAAAGTGATAAACCAATAACACCGGAATGATTTCTGTAATTTTTGTACTTTATTCAAACCGTAAATTCAAGAGGCTGAACCAAGTTATTTTCTCTATCTCTCTCACCAGTCGTTCCCATTCCACCGTATAGAATCCAGTAGCAGCATTACATTTACTGTAATTTATTGGCTTCGTCTTCTGCCCAAAACCCCGTCAGTTCAAATATGTCTGACTGACTGCAAGGGAAATAAAACAGTCCCAACTCACAATCAGTCTCCGCTTTTTGACGAGCAAAACCTTCTGTCCGGAAAAATCTGATCAAACACAAAAACTACCCTTTCCCTTGACTAACTGTTAGCTTTACTTACTTTCCTTTGACTGATACTTAAAGGTCTATTTCCAACTAACTCTATAAATGTGCGTCTAAACTTTCCTCAGATGAATGAATTTGTAAGGGATAAAGCCGCAAGTAAAAATATCTCAGGAATTGGACTGAAAGGAACGCAGGCGGGCGGGCGGAAATCGGGTGAAAAATGCTTAAGGAAATGGCAAAGATTTTCTTGCGTGTTGGTCTCGACTTTTTATTTTTTTTACCAAACTCTTATGAAGAAAAAATCTCTGATTAGAGTAAGTGGTTTAGAGGGAGACTATGCTACTAATCCTAATGTTTACAAACATCTCTACACACATATCTACTATAAGTAGTAGTAACGTAGTAGTGCTGATGATGCTTCTGTCCATTTGTGAATGACTACTGAGTAAAGTGCTAAGAATTCGTAATTTTTGCAGTACTGGCTACTGATGAAAGTGAAAGTTGGATTATTTCTTGTGGCCGTCTTAGTAATTTTTATACATTCTTCGTTGTTCTTATAAGCTACCCCTTTATACTCGGTGATATGACTAGTCTTCCTCATGTTACACTTTTTATCAGATGCAATGATATATAGAGAGTTGAAGTTGTGGCTGCTATGTATGATCTACAAAGTTTGGGCATATCTCGGCTTGTTGCGGTGGGAGGGATCTGGAATTGATGATGATGATACATTGGATCAGGGAATGGATTTGGTCATGTGTGAAATTTCTCATTCCATCGGACAAACTGGCTGGGATGGGATTTGGCAAAAAAGTAGAAAATCTTAAGAAAAGCTATAGAGACCCACCATCTAGAGCGTTAGCAGGGTAGACTTCACTTGAACGTAAAGTTGTGCTTGCTTTGCTACCCTTTTCCAAAGTTAAGTGAGTACCTTATTCAGTTTATTGAATCTACCCTTTTTTGCACCTTTCCTTTCCGGTTATTGATAGTTTTTCTTGTACACTACCCGGGTTTTACTTACTGTACTGTATTACAAAAGGGTTGACAAGACTTAGTTTTTTTCCGAATTGAAAAAGACTTCAATGGGCAATTTCGAGTTGTACTGACTGCATTTTAAGCTGTTAGGTTTTGGCTGGACCACCAACAAAATACATTTACGGCCACTTTAAGTTAGTGGAGTGGATGGGAATAAATATTTATTGATGGGTTTTATATCGGACAGCTGTCTTGAAATGAATGATTTGGCTTATACAGATCATTGGGTTACGATTGAATAAATGACAAAACAGAATATGTCCTGGAGAAACATTTCCCAGAAAGAAAAGGGTGGGACTTGGATAAAATGGTTTTCCTACCGATTAAGTACAATTCTTCTGGAATTCAAAATCCAATTACAGTCAAGAAAACATCATTGGGAAACAACTGAAAGGGAGTTAATAATTCAAATGTATTGGACGCAGGCATTATGTGTTCCTAGTTGGCAGGTTTTTCCTTTGTATACTCCAAGGGTTTACCTGACGATAGACATTTGAGGGTGCTTGCTTGGTTTGTTTAAATTGGAGATGGTAACGTGAAATTTTTAAGTTCATTCCTATGTCTTTTGTTGAAAGGATTTTCCAAGAGATCCCTGTGGGAATTCGTTAAGTAGCTCAAAGAAAAGACGATTGTGTCTCAAGATATGATGTGATAGGAGGATTTATTCAATATTGATTCGAAATATCAAAAGTGATTTTGAGAACTTGGAACAAAGATAGTAACAATGATAGAGCCGATAGAGGATCAAATTGTTTGTGGGTGAGTGGTGGGTGTATGTTTGTTTATCTACGAGAAGTGAGAGGTTCCACGGTTCCACACAAAAGCTAACATTTCCACTAAAACCTGAGAAATTGATATCATATTGACTGTTTGTATAATATTTCGATGGATAGTTGGTGAGGCTTTTGAACCTACGTTTTTATTTTAAGAGAAAGTTTCCTTCTTAATTGTAGAGTACCAGTCTAGTTTTTTTAATTTTGAGACCACATGCCTTCATATATATGCATAGGTGCTCAGGATCCATTTCCCTACCTCTCTGGCTGGCTCCTTCTTGTGTAAATATTGAATTGATTGAATTCTCATTTCAGTCTGGGATTTTTTACCCTCCGTTTGTAGAAGGTTTAGTATTTGATGCAACTACTAATAATCATACCATTGGATGAAATTGCTAAATTTTAATAAGCTACTATTGAGAACTAGCAAAAACTGTTTAACTAAAGTCAAAGTGTTTAGATGAAAAGCTAACGTTTTAATTTAAAATTTAAGCAAACGTTTTCCAAGATTTGGATAAACTTAGTTTTTACACAGAAAGGCGACTCTAATATAATTAAATAATTTTAGAAGTTCTAACAAAACTATCCGAAAAATAACCCTCTGATGACATCCAAAATAATTACTGAAACTTTATGAATACACAACATAAAATTTACTTACTACAAATAACAATAAACTAATAGGTAGATAAATCAACGTTTTGGTTTTACCACAACTTGTGCGTCCATTCGAATTTTCACTTCATCAGAGTAAAATAGTTATTTTGTATTTAAGATATATTTGGGTTACTTTTGGCAAAAGATAAAACTCATTAGAATTCTGAGAAAAGTAAATGTCACTTAAAAAGTGCTGAAATAAATTTACGCGCAGCGGCTACACTCGATCATTAGTGAATACTACATGAAACAACATGATAAGGCAGGAGCAAGTAGAATTTTCAGTACGCAACACTGCAAATAAAAATCCAACCCGATCATAAACCCTCTCATAATGTCGTTCTCGTAATGCAAAAAGGAAATAAAAACTTTTTAGCGAATGAGAATTCCTTAATCTACTTGTACATAGTTAAAAGTTGTATTTTTCAAACGGCCTGTGGCTGTCTGACACTGGCTTACTTTATAATGATAATAAAAAGACAACACTTGCCGGTTTCTCTCATTTCTTTGCTACCCGACCTAACCCTTTCTTTCATAATAATACGTATAATATCTACTGAAGAACGCAAGGCCCAGTTGAGCGTGTTCGAACTAGCCTTCCTAACTTGGTTACTAGTACTACTACTGTTAAGAATATTAATGCTTTCTCTAGGTATGGCTACAACACGATTTCCAGTGGATCAAGTATCAGTGAGTACAGTCAGTAGTTTTGGAAAGGAACTAGCCCATTTATTTGTAAGAGTCAACGGAGCGTGGTTGGACGGAAATTACAGTGAAAAAAATTGCCCTTCTTCTCTCTTTTAATGTCCCATCATGGCTCTAAACATTACTTTGTGGATTAACTCTGCTGGGTCTCCAACCAGCCTAACCGAGCCACCAACATCAACCGACCGGCGCTATCATCATTATATTAACTGCCTTAGACGAAACCAGCACACTTTTCTACTCGTATGATGATGATTACTCTGTCTAGGTGACGGGCCGATGGAGTCTGGTTGATGTTGACGAGAAGAAATAACATTCGTAACTACTTTTTAATATCAAATCCGACCTCACAAGAATGAAGTAAAAGCCTATATGGTTGAAGATACAAATGTAGAGAAAATCAATGGTATAAAATTCAACGCATTCGCGTTTTTATTTTCAAATATTACTAGCAGGTTACTGCTTGTTTCTCAATTTTGTATCTAGAAATAAGTATTTCGCCAATTTTGCCTCTAGGTAATATGCCTAATCAGCCCGCTGCTCTTGTAAACACAGCGTTTAAAAAACGGAGAAAGTACCTACTATTCTGGAAATTCTCAATTAAAAATAAGCAATTTTGAATAATAAAATTAAACTTTGAATTTATTCTTTTAGTTGGAAGTTATTTGCACAAAAGCCAGCCTGCTGAAACTAATTAACATAACATATCCAAATACACGCAGAAACAATGATGTCTTAATATAATGTTGTTGTAATGAATAGTTAAAATATTTAACGAGGCAAGACGAAAAGCACATGAGTAAATAAGTGGAATTAGTGATCGTAATAAAGTTCGCTGAGTCATTATACAACCAGGCAGGAACTCATCAACCATCATAGCACCATGGAAAGACAGAGCACATTAGCAAGAGCACTTCATTTCCTTATGGGAAAAAACTACGGGAGGAGTAATAAACAGTGGCAAAGATGATGATGATGAGACTTTCATGTAATAAAGGCAAATATCAACTGTCTTGTCCTTACCTACTTCCTTAATTTACTTTACTCTTATTCATTTCTTAAGCCTTTTGTTTATATCGCTACCTTTTTGTAAGTAAGAATAACTTTATAGACTATTAGTACTACTATTATATTTATAACTTAGCTCAGCCTTTAAACAATATCTTTCCTTTACAACAACTCGTGTAAGAATTCCATGATTAATGCATGAATGACTGATGACGACGGCTAGAAGCTTCCAAGTTCAGTGAATTATAATTCAGTGCAGTGACTTAATATTCAGGAACAATTACTGCTAGTCTGGACTGGTGGTAGTAGCGATAATGCTAGTTAAACACTGTTATTGTAAATTATCGAAAGAGTTTTTAATGAAATGGAAAATCAAACTGATATAAAAATTAGGATGAGACCTTACAGTTACGTAGGGATGAATGAACAAATTAGTGTTGCTAAGTAATGGCACTAGAACTCTGACAGCAATAATATCAATTAGTTCAAGGTCCTAAACGGTCAGCTTTTCTTTCTGTCGGCTGGCGTTGGCTTGGCGTTAAAAAACACAGGACAACGCCAAGCCAACAGAAAGATAAGCTGGCCGTTTAGGACCTTGGGTTAGCTCAAGGTGGTCAAATTTAATACTGGGTGGTCGGTTAACATGGTTCCAAACAAACTTTTCGTATTATTTTTGCGATCATTGCATTCCATGACTACAAAGGATTCTGACCAATTTAGGCTACAGAAATGTACAGGGTAACTGAATACAAACGGTAAAATTTTGTCGAAATGGTATTCTTGTCATTTTTTGGCCTATTTTCACGATATTGTTTTAGCCCAGTCAATTGGGCTTATGTAGCCACGCTGTCCGTCTGTCCGTGAACACGATAACTTGAGAAATAATTAAATCACACTGCCAAAACTTTGTACGCGCAGTCCATGGCTGATTTTGAGGTTTAAGTTCGTAAACCAGCCCAATCGGACCACGCAGTGATCCATGGGGGTTAAAATGACCTACATTGGCCTGAAATTTCGAAAAATATTGTTCCTCTTCTGTTGTTCAAAAGTAACAAATAACCGATTATGTTACTAAAATCCAAAGTTTTAGGTACAGGAGGACTAATGAAGGAAAAAAGCAAGAGAGAGGAAAATTCGGGGTGTGGGGGCTATATCCCGACATAAAAATGAATGGCTGATATGGATCAGGTCGGACATAGACAATTGCAGCGACTATCCCTGACGAAATACCCAGTCAGACTTAAAACAGACAAACGGGCAGCGGTCATATTCTTAAAACAATTGACTGGGCTCACATAGCTGCTTGGAGGAGGTTTTTGATTGAATGATTACTGAATTGCTGGACGATAGAATCTGAAATGATCATGAGTATCAGATAAGGATTTAACGTCCTGAATTTTGAAAACCGACCTAAAATAAGTCTCCAAATCAATCTGTAAAATAAATAACTCTAAACTTCAAAACAGGAGAGCTTCAGCAAGTTTATCTGGTTGAGTTATTAGAGCAAAAGCTCAATCCTTATCTGATATTGATCTTCGTTTCAGATTCTATCGTCCAGCAATTCAGTAAATATTTAATGAAAGCAGTTGAGCAAACAGGCCAATAAATCATAAGCGCAACCACGGGAGGGGTATCAGGGGGTACAAATAGCGTTAAAAATAGGTAGGGTGTGGCTGGGTGGAGCCGGCTTAATATGTAAAGGACCTTTCAGGAATTCTAGAGGATAGATTAGAAAACCAGGGATATAGTCTACCTCGTACAGGATGATGAAACAGTGGGTATCCCAATGCAAGAAATGGCAGAGGATTAACTCCATTTAGACCAAATCCTAACATTCGCATTCACCCTAAATGTGGCTGAAAGCTTAATTATTCCAAAACATAGACCAACTCAATTTCCATTTGGTAAGTGGGGAACCAGAAATGTGAGCCGAAGAGGCTGGCATGCTTAGGTTGTTCCCGTATTTTTTAGCGAAAGGGTTAAAAAAGCTGCATTTAGTGGACCCTTGAGGTAATGAGGTGTCCTCCTACTCGCCTGGCTTTCGCCATTCGATCAACGAAGTGACATTCTGACCGTTCGACGACGACGAATTATGAGAGCGCGACCTTTCAGGTGAAAAAAGAAAGAGGTCCCAAGGACCAGCTCAACGCGGCACTTTTAACCCTTTCTCTAAAACAAAATGCTTGAACAACCTACGCTTTCTCTGCCCTTGTGATTCCGATTCATTTTCCCACTTACCACTGTATGTTCATCTATTTTTTGGGAAATATTACTCTCCCAGCCACATTACCTTGTACATTATGCAGTCATACATTTTTCAGAATTACAGGATGGATTCGTTTAAGGTCCCAACTTTTGACGACAAATATCTCAAAAACTGCCCAACGGAATTTTATGAAATCAGTAAATAATTGAAGCTGAGTAACAAGATTTAAGATTTAAGATAATTTTAAACATCACAAAGTTTATTCAGAGCCCCTGGGGATTTTTAAATATGATTTTATGAAATTAACATGGGCTCCTGTGGCAACTTTTCTAAAAGAATTTTCGATAACTACCCAAGACGACTTTATTCATAGCGTCTCATCGCTAAACCTAATTTCTAAACAGGTCGGTTGGAGTAAAAAAGGCTCAACCTTAAATTTTGGACAAAAGCACATGTCACGTTTTTTATGCTCAGATGGCCTAACTAGTAACTACCAATACCAAAATGCGTGTTACGATTTCCAACAATTGGAGATAACATTACAACCGTTGGAGATTTTTTTTAATTTTTCCATTTTGTGTCAGAAATTTTTCATTAAATGGCTCAGTTGGCGATGAACACAGAAAAGTGAAAAAGTAGCGTCTTTTCAGCGATTTTCCATAGTAATTGCCAAGGAAATTTTGACGGTGATAAACAATTGTCCCATATAGTCACCAAGGTGTTTCCACGGTTTTTGGCTTGTCTTTAGGATTAGGCAAGGTCCTCAACTCCCGTCGTCGTGGGTTTTTTTAGCACGCCCAGAAACTAAAAAAAAACCCACGACGACGGGAGTTCAGGACCTTGGGAATAGGAAAAGAAGACGGAAAAAACCGTGAAAACATCTTGCATAGCACTAAATTGCTGAAGTGGGCCTGGCCCACCTTTAGATACATTAAATTTGACCACCTTGGATTAGCTTTATGCCAAAAAAGCCTGTTTATTTGTATGTATTCTACTATTTATTGTTAGTATGAAAACCTACTTTAATGTTACTTCACTTTACCACTTTTTGTTTTAAGAGATTAATACAAGCTGAAGACAAGTACTTTTTATAAAAATAAGAATTCCAGAATGCATGCTAAAAATATTAAAACTAAAACGGTTTTGCAATAAAATTTTATTCTCGTAACAATTTTTATTTGCAGCAAAATATAACCATCTTAGTAACGCTTTCAAATTTCCTACTAAAACACCATATTTTCAACACGTCAAACAAAATTAATTCCGCATTCTATCTGTCAGCAGTATCCGCTCTAATAAAGCATAGTATGTAACCAATAGTATAGGGTACATTAGAATATTATGTCAAAAGATCAACTGCCAACTGTTCCTCTTCCCCTGCTCAGGGAAAGTCTCCATTTAATATCCCCTGAAAGTCTGTCTCTCCTTCTTTACACTTTCATTACATATTTTGGTGCAAGGACACTCAAAAAATTTCTATTAGCTCGTTCCAGTTTTCTTCTGAGAAGCCTTTTACGACCCTTTTTATGTTTTCGGCAAGGAAAAAACGTATATATAAACTTTTGGTTCCTAAAACCCATCCGGGTATACGGAACATCACCATCCCTTAGAAATCTAGAAAGAATCATCATCAGACCAAGCCAGTCATACCATTTTTGCTGTATCACTTCATGGATAAAAGCACTAATCGTAAAAGTAGTCTTCTAGGCGCTACTACTGTCAGTAGGGAACATTGAACCGTTTTTGGTTCATATGTGAACCAAAACCTGTTCATATAGTGTACCATTTTCCGTCAATATGTATGAATTAAACGGTTCAATGTTCCCTACTGCTGTACCAAATTCAGTATGTTTTTTGTATTAGGTATGGGACTCATAGGTACTCTGGTTGTGGTGTGTCATGTCATCATGTATTCGGTAAAGTGAAGGAGAGATGATGATAGTAATATTACATCGTATCAACCTATCTACTACGTGATACCATGCATCGTCTGGTTGCAGTACTTCTGTTCAGAGCTGATTTTCTTTATAGAAGGTTTCTTTTTGGAGAAAATATTAAAATCCCTCTACATTCCCTATGTTAAAAACTTTTCAGGACCATCATTCTTGAACTTAAGTTCCATCCAATACTTACTTATCTTGGTTAGAATAAAATCTAGATGTTATAGACATCAAGAAGGCCAGTAGATATATTTATACCCGGAACTTGAAAACATAAATATCATGCTTTAAAATCCAGTGACATTGCTAAGTACAGTACAAATATATATGCAGATAAAACGAGATGTATGTAGCATGCTTTGGTTTATTTTCCAAGAAAAAGTTTACGATTCCATTATCATATCAATATTACACTTATTTTTTCGAGTGATTTGTTTTTTATTTTACAAGACGACCTTCGAACTTTTTTTGGTTCAAACTTTCAAACTATAAGATATTTTATTAGAGAGCTGTGTAGGAAGCACTATAAACTAGCCTGGATGAAGCCTCAAGCGCTAGCCTTTTGATATCCGGGCTTTGTTGCGCTGTAAAGCAATTTTGATTAGGAAAACACGTGCCAACGTTATTAAAAGAATGTTCAGTTCAACGTACAGAAATAATAGCTGAACTTAATTTTGAATCAGCAGACTTCGTTCAGCTTTTTGTTTTCGGTTTCCTGAAAAACGTGCAAATGGATTTTGTGTAAAGATAAACAATCTGATTCGTTTTTACAAAAGGAAAGCAACAAGCAAGGCGAAGATGGAATATTTCAATTTTACCATCACTAGCTGCATCATCAACGGAATTTACAGGCGAATGAAGTTAGTAATTATTAACTATAAAACAGGAAAATAACCACCCACAGTGCCCTGGAAATTTAGCTTTGCATATGGGTAGTAAAATGGGACTTAACGACCTTTTTGGAAGCACAAGAAGCAATGCATATTACACAATTTACCATTCTCTGTGATATGAAACCTCATGAAGACCTTATACCGAAAGACTACGACTTGAGACAGCAATCCCTAAATAATTAAAAGTTGGAGGACAGGCCGATGACACTTTATAATACCGTTATTTAAGCAGTTAATAACATTATTAATAAAACATATATTTATACAAAACTTACAGCAAACAATCGGTCAGTCCCATCTTAGTTTTTATTACATAAGAAGCGAAGCCGAGGAAAAGTGACATAAGATAAAAGTGAAAGTTGAGGAAACGTCCTATCCACTTCGCCATTACTGTCAAGTTGGCCGAAAACCCTGTCTCGCTGTTGCTGTATTTGTCGTCGGTGGACGATAAACGTTAAACAAGAACAAACTTGCTATCAAACCATCAGAAAAGGGCCAAGCATGACCACACACCACTATCAATCGTCCCTAAAAACTTATAGCTTTATTCGACGCCAAAACCTTCCTCCAACAACATATAACTCTGATGGGTCCTTCAGATAGCTACCGTTCAGCGTTCAATCTCCACTCCTTCCAATGACATCGCAGAACATAGAACATAATCGTAATCAAACATCCTATCGACATAAGAGCCTCGGAGGCCTAAAGCTTCTAAACTTCTGTACAAAAGTAATCCAACTCCTGGAACTGTACTCTTGTGTTGTGCACTCAAAAAGCGAAGCTAATTTGTGGAGAAACGTGGGAAGGCTGCTTGCTTATAGCCAGTTTTTCATCTGTCTGGTGATAACATCGCACTCCACAAACCAGCCAGCCAGAGCTACGTTTATCAATGACAGATGGGATGACAACCGTAAACATTGGAGTTTCATCCCCCATCTTGTCCCGTATTTATTTTATTTTTACAAGTAAACGTACTTCTTACTACGGCCTGGTTTTTTGGCGCTTGGTTATAATATAATAACAACGTTAATAATACGGGAAAAGGATTGGAGGATGAAGAGTGAGTTGAGGGGTGAAATGCCCGGAACGAGTCATTACTGCCTATTGCACTTGTGAAGTCCCAGCACCATAAGACACAAACTCTATGAACGTACAGACGGATCGGATGGACACAAGCAGCTCATGGCTCTTGGACTTCCTTGTTATAATACGGTCTAATTATGGTGCGGACGTGGACTAAGGAAACGAGGGACTAAAATCCCTTTCTTTGCCTGGGACATGGACTGACCACGGAACGCAATTGTTAAAAAAGTTTAGTTGACGAGCAGAATTCTATTTTTCGGACCTGTTCTTATCTTGGACAAGTTTGCCATTTATATGGGGTTTTTTACTAAACTATCTAGGAGGAGCATGAGGCTTTTTCGTTGTGAATAAACGGTTCTATTTCAAATGAACAGTATATTTATTTTATCTATCTGCTTTCTCCAACATTTCTTAGGGTTCCGGTTCAAATACAATTAATAATTATGCTTTCAAAAGCATCAAAATAATAATATGGATAGAATGATTGTCGCGTAGTTAGTAAATGTCATATTTCCTGGATATCTTAGAAATTAACTTGCTTGAAACTAATGTTTAAAAAAGTAACTGCTGGATTACTGGTAAGACGATAACATATGAACTTTAAATTACCCTTATAACACTCATTTTCCTATGTTAGGCTTCCAAAAGAGTTCAATTGTTCAATATTGTATACATTGAAGCCAGTAAGAAGACAGTAAGGGGGATCATTGTTATGGGCCAAGTTGGACAGAATTATGGTAAGTCAGAGTGACAAGTTTTTCTAAAATGTGGATGGCTCTTTTCATTCGTGAACGAATAAAGATGAATCGACCCTAACAGAAACAAGTTCGAACTTCCAAGTTTTGCAGCAGTCTAGTTTCTTCTGTGATAACCAAATGTAAAAGTAAGAGTTAAAGAAAAGTTTGAGAAAGTCTTCTGTTTTTCGCCACCAGCGCTACACACTTTGTCCTTCTCGAAGGATGCAAGAAACAATAACTATTTTGATGGGAGAAGTAACACTAGAAGAAGAAGTGGCTAAGGCGAAAGTAAAAGATAGAGGACAAATATTATCATTATAAGGAAGCAAGATACATATGGGTAGGTTATTCTTAGAAAAATTACCGAAAAACACGACAAGTAGCTTAGAATCATGACGTACTTCGTACCCTTCCTTGATCAAATAAACTCGCACGTAGAACTTCTAATTTCCATCATAATCTGTAACAACAATAACACGACAGACAAACAAGTAAGGTTAGTTTTGAAATCTGCACTTTAAAAAAAACTATTCAACTTAATTTTGGTAAATCTTTAAGCTATAGAAATGTATCATAAATTAAATTTCAAACAAGTTTAACGGCAATCAAAGGCCTTAAAACTTCTCCCCAATTTAACTACACTTTATGAATATAACTTCTAAATAACATATGGAACGGTGCAAAGTTGCCATACACGCCTAACCGTTCAATTCACCTTGAACCATACAGACATACAGAGAAAATGCTTCAGTAGGAAGCGTCTGAATTGGGCCAAAAGTATTTGCCCAGGCTTAAGTCCTAAGCTTCTAAAAATTAGACTCCAATTCCCATCATGATCATTGGCAGAAGAATTTGAGAACTCTGAGTCTGTCGCTGATGCTCATAAACTTAAAGTACACAGGAGCTGTACTGTACATTCGTATCGACCATGATACGGTAGCTTTTTGTTAGTGCAAAACTAGCTTGGCGCTTGACTATTGGCAGGAAAGTGTAGGATGCTCACTATTTCTCATGCCATTTCAAATGGGAAAAGTTTGTCCATCATAATCCAATCGGGCTATTCCACACGTTTTTCCTTTCAAACCCATTCCTTCCTGGGTGTGTTGTAAGCTTTATTTGAAAAATAACACAGACAGACGGACTGCTGGACATTGCAGTGCATTCTATCAGTGAGAATTGGCATGGGTTTGGGTTGGACTACTGGATGGATGAATTGAATATAAATTATTATTATTCCTATTCCATACATTCAAGGAACTTCATATATAACACTCGGCTCATTTGAATTCATGCGAGCTGTCTCCTTTCCAATACATAAATCCATATTATTTCATATAAAAAAGTTGTTAGGTAACGTAGTTCAACAGAAAATTGAACTTATGGTGGTACTCCTGTCCATATTTTCGAACCAGCTTGTTAGCCACGTCCCACGTCTACGGAAATGCATACATTTTACTCTCTGCCTTCTCTTTAGAAATGAACGCTGGCTCTCCGAGAAAACGCTACAATGCTTTTGGAGACTGGAGGTCCGGCTTATCAAATGGGGCTGGAATTATGGAAAACTATTTTAATCCATGCAAACCAGTGGTTCTGGTTCTCCATTTTACTTTCCTTCCACGAAAACATTTTTCTCCTTTTATATTTCAAGAAGAAACAGTTGGTTGTATGTTATCGTAAAAATGTACGGATGCATAAAACAAAACCCGATATCTTTAGTTAGGCCGTGGCTTTCACTACTGAAATACACCTGCTGTATTTTTAATCCAACTGCAAAGTAAACATTAAAATACTTCAGGGTAGATACAACAGTGGCCAGCCAGCACCAACATTACCCGAGTTCAAGATAACTGCTTACACAAAAAACTTTAAAATGTATTACAGCACCTAAATTATTTTGAAGCAGCGTAAGGAGAATGATTCCAGGCTACACAGAAATTTAACACCGAATAGTATAACCTAACTAAGATCTTACTGACTACTGACTAGAATTGGCAAAAAAATGACACCAACCGAAAATACAAGACTACTCTTTCCGAGACTTCAAAGTACCGGTTGGCGAGTAAAAAGAGATCAACGAACCAAATAGTCAAACCAAGTCAATCCATAGACAAAGTACTTATTCTTTGTCTGTGAAGTCAATCTGCTCGGAAAGGTAATAGCGTTGAACACACCCTCTAAAGATAATGATCTATCCAAACCAGCCAGAAACATTGTAATCTATAATAATATCGAGCTCGCCAGCACAGAGGGTACTATTTTTGAGCGTGTACAAACCAGCTTCTATTTTCTGCTGTATAAGGAAGGAATACAGAAAGAAAAGGTACTTTGTTCACGTCTGGGTTAATTTTATTACTCAATATATTTTCGTAAGCTGAGTACACTTGATGCTTTTGTAAAACGAAGGAGATCTCTCCATCTCCATCATTTTTCTGAGATACTGGTACTAGAGCCAGTCAGCCGCGACCACGGTTTGAGAAAGCTACCACTTTATCCTTTGAGTTCGAGAAAATAATAATCATGAATAAGATGTAGCACTCTCTCTGGACGAAGGATTTTACCTTTTTCCGGCCCTTGACTCGAGGTACTATAAGTCTGTATAAATGTGTAATGGCTATCAAAGACACTGTACACACATTTAGCTTCAGCAAACGCTAGCATAAGCGTCCAACCCGAACCCGTGCAATATTCAAAATATATGAAAAAAGATATATTTTGCAAAGAAAAAGTCCTTGGGAACACCTGAGCCAGGTTCAACGGAAATGATAACTAATCGTTCGGTTTGCGCTAACCGGCTAATACGTTTACAGGAACAATACTCTTTGTGCTTTGTGAAAGTGAGTTGACAGACTATGGGGTTTTGAGAGGATTAGATTCGGGTATCTTGTCTGAATGGATCATATATGATATTCGTGTTGACATGTTTCGTGGCTTTATCGCACTAACCGTCTACATTTATTCACAAGAAAATAATCTAGTACTCTTAGATTGCAGTTTAAGTCCTGAAATTAAACTGATCCCACAGTTTGCCCTAGCTGACAAAGCTAAGATCGATTTTACAATTGCTTTCCTTTACAACTTGCTAAAATGACCTACTACAGTAAAAGGTTGCATACTTTTACACAATCGTAGCTGCATTTTTTAATAAGCGCACTGAACTAGAGATCAAATTAATTGGACGGGAAGGCTTTGAAAAAATATTTTTATTCTTTCACTCTTCTTTCTACAGAAAAGCATTCAAAGAGACAAAATTACCATTAACAATGTGCTCATCAGAACTTGT
Source organism: Hydroisotoma schaefferi (assembly GCA_034682405.1). Lineage (NCBI taxonomy): Eukaryota > Metazoa > Arthropoda > Collembola > Entomobryomorpha > Isotomidae > Hydroisotoma > Hydroisotoma schaefferi. The sequence goes on along the minus strand of JAQFZX010000611.1, from coordinate 21,721 downwards.
AAAAGAAATAAGATGGTACACTAAATTCACTCCCTTATGCTTGATTAAAGTAGTACTTATTTTTCCATTATCAAGACAGATACTTTTTAATATTGCTACTACTTTTTCATAGAGAAGAATCCTTTTCTGCTTGGCTCAGAAACTTATCATTGAATTGTCCATTTCTTAATGACATTGAGACTCCTTCAGTTACCTTTTATGTTACATTCTCGACAAACCCTTAGTAGAGTTGACTTCTTTGGCTGAAGCTGATGGAAATTCTCCTGGGACCTGAGCTTGCATGGTGTATTCTACAGTCCAGAACATTTGATAATCTACAGTAACGCTTTTAACCCTATGTATACATTGACTGTATTTTCGTTATCGTAAGTTTGTATAACGAAGAATCAAAAGACTATGATATTATAGGCACCTGATTTCGTTACAGTTATGATCATATTGAAGTAGTTATCGCAGCCTTCATGATAAAACAGAATTCTGTTACTTATTCATCAGAGCCAGGGTTTGGTATTTTAGTAAAATGCACTCTCTAAGAAATTCTACATTCTTCTTAACAATACAATACTGGCTTACACAAACAAATGAAACTTTGAACATAATATGGCCTTTTTGGAAGTTTTAACTGACGTTTCGAAGAAACGAAACGGCCATCATCATTTAACGTTTAAAGGACCATAGGACTACTGCGATCTTATTCATGAGATTTGAAGTTATTAATCGAAAACTCTGGGGTCTTTGGTTCCCTCCGTGAATCCAAAGACCTCTTCTTCTGCGGTTTAGTTTTCTGGTGTTCGTTACACACTTTCTTTGGGAGCATATTTATACCTACGAACCCACACGCTGTGCAGTACCTACCTAAGGTATATGTCAGTCAGTTGAGGCTCAGCCGAGTAGAGGCAGACCAGACCGGATGGAAATCAACTCAAAAGAAGATTGAAATGAAGAAGACTGTAGATATTTCATCTTCGATCCCACAGGAGTTTCCGCTCTTTTTGAATAAAAACACCATTTCAGCCTTCTGCTGCTGATGATCCGATACGCTAAAAGCCTTCTCTATAGCCACCGCAATGATAAATATATTTTAATATACCCCCTTTATTACTATTCGCTTCGAATCATGCTAGGTGAGCTGACGCATAAAAGGATCTTTCTTTCTTATGTGTTCAATCCATCTGGGATAAGGCTTGGCTTAGGTAAGGTATTGATCTTACATAAAGTAGAGTCCTTCGTCTCTTTCTACTCTTTCACTTCCACTTTCATTCGTTTCTTTTGTAAAGAGGTGTATATAGCTTTGTTAGATCTTGAAAATGAACCTAAATTCAGCTGTCAACCTGGAGAAAGGTTTCTGCTCGAGAGAGATTGTTCCTAAACACATGATAAGAATTCAACCTTTCACTCAAAACGGTATTGAAATTGATCATCTAGTAGATTAAAATGGTGACGAAATTCTGTGGCGAATTGATATTGATACCATGAGTGAGGAATGACATATCTACGGTAGGTTATGCGCTTAGTGCTTGTATATTACGGTCACTGGTAACGGCAACTTTGACGGAAATACTGACTTTCTTTTCTGGGTTATAGAATTATCACAGTGAGTGTGACTTTTTTGTGAATTGAAGTGCCTCAGACGTCAAATATTAAATTTTTCTATGGAAGTCTATGGCACCTAATATGCATCGCTTATACCTTAATTTATCGAGTGTAATGTATTATGTAATTTTTTGAATTTTTTCAGCCGACGAAATTTTCATCTATCGCTTTAATAATTCACCCTTCCATCTATGTCTACCGTTTCCTCTCCTTTCGTTGAAACATAAATTAATTAAAACAGATAATGAAATTGAAAAGGAGTATTTCTCGATTGAGAATAAGTACAAAAATCTCTAAAAGCCTTCATGATTAATGTGCAAAGACCTACAGGTATTCCTTCCGTTTCCGTTAGCTCTACATTCAATCATTTCACTTTTTACTCTATTCACCCTAGCTGTCATCATATTCCCTTCTATCGCTATCAAAATGATTTGTATATTTATTATTTACTTTTTATTTATTTATTAACCAGCTTAAAAGCACCCAAAAGGTTTCCACCCATGGCACCATCCAAAACCAAAATCATGTATTCATTATTGTATGCATTACAAGAGAGCAAAGGCCTTCTTAAAGAACAGTAATATCGTAACAATTATTTCACTGCATTTTGTTGACAACGATTACAGTACAAATCATCACCTGCACTATCTTTAAAACCACAAGGTGTTGTGTATAAACTACAGCTATACATCGTTTTTGAAGTTCCACAAGTAGCTTCAAAAATATAGCTATAAACTTCGTAAAGTAAACGAGGTTTTCCTTGACTTGTTTCTGAAAACTTTATTGGCATTTTGTCAGCAAAAATTTGGAACAGAATTCGTCTTGAGTTTAAAATGTGACGTTTAGGACTATTTTAAGTTAGTATCAAGGGTACTGCTGCTATTAGGAGACTGTCAACCAAATGAAATAAGTAATAAACTACGTCTCTAATAAACCAAATAATTCCAGGTAGCTAGGATCATTTTTTAATCCCTTACTAATTATAGGCAAATGATTTTATCATACAACGATTCTTAGAACTAACGATGGATTAAAACCATATTTTATGTAGGAACTATATGTTGTAGACCTACGATCTATAGTGGCCGCGATGCTATGCAGATACCGATGTTTTGATCGTACTATGAAAAGGGCCACGATTAATTCCTGAAATCCGTTTGTTATGGCATTTAATTGTATATATCTGGTTCACGATGGATTGCGGCCCTATGAGTTCGTCACGATGGGTAGGCCTAGATCCGTTTTTCCCATAAAGGACCAAGATCTATACAATTAAATGCCATAACAAACGGATTTCAGGAAGGTACACCTATATATTATCTACTATAATGAAGCAACCAAAGAGAAACAACCTCCTTCCTACGCAAGAATCCAAACTACACTCATGATTTATATATATCAAGGTGAAAGTGAATGATATTTATATGCTATTCTAGGACATTTCTTTAAGTAGCAGTATTGATACTAAGAAGGTATTCAAAGACAGTTAAACAAATTTGAGAGGAAGTATCTTTCAACCAACGACGAGGAAGTTGCAGAGGTTAAATGTGGAATGAATGGTCTGATTATACGAGCAGGAATTACTCAAATTAATAAAAAATGGAAGAAGATATCCCTCTTTTAAAGCAGCTAGGTAATTTTTAGCCATTTAATATTATGTAAAATTGATAAATCTTATTACTAATTCATAGGCCATGATTAATATTATCTATAACTTTAACCAAAAAGATGCGACAATGTTATGCGTAGCATAAACTATAGGCCGTAATTGATGTTAGAGATTATAGAGCCGAGAAGTCATGAACCTTATCTTGAAATCAATTACGAGCTAACATTACAGTGTTTGCAATTGGAAGGATTTTTGAAAGGTCCTGATGATTTTTTTGACTTTGTAATAAATATCGAGGTAAATGCATATAATGCCCTCATAAGAACGGGTTTGCCAGTTTCCAAGTTTGACTAACTTCAAGAAATATCCAACCATTCCAACCAGTCCGACTAGAAGATAACCTTTAATTCACTCCCTCTCCTTTCTAATTCGATTTAGCTACCTAAAATGTTCTAAGGCCTTCCGGGAAATCCCCATAATACAAGCCGTCATGTATGCATTAAAATTCAGCAGGCCCAACTTCAGACATGCGGTGGTTTGAATTGAATGAAAACGCAACAAAGTCCTAAGTAGGATTTGAGTGACTGGTATTAATAAGTGGTTGCTGGTTGAGAGGAAGAATCTGACAGGATTTTATGGAAGGTTAAATTCCGTAAGAAATAGTAAGTTGGTATTTGGACGTGTCGTAAATTGGAATAGGACTTGTGCCATTGACAAGGCAGAAGCTAGGATAGAGATGGGAAGGAAGGTGACATGAAGTGAAAGCAAATCTCGAAGACAGTCACATCTGGCCCAGTAGTCAAACTTGAATTATGTTAGCATTCAGATAGACGGAGGGCAATGGAAGCATGGATTCAACTAAATTATGACAAGTTGAATAAGCTTGTCGACCTCCACGAAAATGTCAACCAGAGTTGACTATAAATGCAACTTCCCACTCCGCTATGACACTGCACTGCTTGAGTGACCTATCTTGCATACTAAATAGGGTTCAACACTTTCACGCGTCTGGCATATAAATCAACAAATTTATTATATCAACTAAATAAATCGGGATTAGGCACGAGTGTTTATTAACTGCACACTTTTATGAAATTTTTGGTAGATTTTGAGCTGAAAAGTGGTTTTTGATTTATTAGCATGCAACTACCAATATATTAAGCTTTTATGTAGCATTCTTTTTTTTACTAAATATGAAACGTTCATAATTTAATAGAAAACAAGAATGGGACATAAATCATATTTAGAAAGCCTGCAAGTTTTACATCTTACTTAAAACATCAGTCTCCTCAAACTGAATATAATATTACACACGATCTTATACTCTCTGATACTCTGCTAAGAAAAGAAGTAACAATTTGATTGACAAGTGTGTTTGGTCGTCCTTCAGACTCAGACTAAGTGGCAGTCTTTACTGTTGCACACTCCCGAGTCCCAACTAGACGGATCCCCAGCAACTGGACTGACGGTAGCACTAGGGCTTACGATTGAGAGGTACTACGTAGACGAGATTACATGAACACATGCACAACCAACATACGGGGATTATAATACCGGGTGATTCAGAAACATCTACCTAGGGGCATTATTTCAATTTAAAATATTAGCGATGTTTCCATGGAGATTCACAAAAACCCTCCTGTAATCATTTTTGTAATTATTTTAAATTTACGTTACTACAGTAAATTTTTCTCGAAAATAAAATAGTGCCCCTAGGTAACTGTTTCTGAATCACCCGGACTTGAAAATAAGTGGAGGAGAAAGTAGACATAAAACAAATCCTTTTCAATAAGGCAGGTCGGAATACATGGAGAGTGACCGACTATGTGAAACTCAAAGAATATTCCATTTAGCTTCATTTAAACATTTGACATATTCTATGTTACTTTATAGCAAAGTTTATAACAAAGCTGAGAGGAAAAGCATTGGCAAGACGTGTTGGTTTTATGTAGTAAAAGTAGTACATTTTTAGCCTTTTTCCTACTAGTGGCAATTAAGAGGATGTGTACTTTCATTTAGAAGCTCTAAAGTGTTTTTTAACAAGGAAAAAATACATGGAATTATGCCTTCTATTCAATAATATTCCGCTTAAATTTGTTTTATGGAACCACTGTCACTGTACGTTATGTACTATAGAGCAGCTTATAGATACTACCCTGAATAAATACAGAAAGGATAGTTAGAGAAAAGAGAAGACACCAAGTAGACAGGACTAATTATTCCTACTGCTCCACTTTCTTCATTCTGTAGATTTATATTTACTTAAAATAACAACACTATTTTAGATTGTACTTTTGTCCAGCCTAGCGAAATTATAAATTGTGTAACTTTCAACTGCTTTCTTTCAGCTGCTTTAGAGGTAAAGTAAGCTGCTCTTTCCTCAGTTCAGAGACCCTGACAAGTTAGTGTCTTCTTTACACTCGGTTTCTTTGAAAGTATTAGCAGGAAGTACAAATAAAATCCTACTTATCTAATGGCTTTTAATTTGTTAAGATGGGATTACTTAGGAATTATTTGAGATAGATTGCAACAAAACCTTACTTATAAAGTAACTTTTTGTCCGGTAGAACGTACTGAAATGGGGAGGCTAGATGATTTTTGCATGAAATTTGACGCAGTAGAAGTGGTGCACAGTGTTTTATGAAGGATTTATTATTTATTATACACTTAAAGATGAGTAAAAGCTCACACAGCGCTCCCAAAAATATTATTGTAAAACTATAAAATATAATTTCTTTCTTTTGACTTTAGTTAATGGAGTTTAGAATCCTACTTTGCATCTTCAAGCTTAAAAGTTCTGATGTTAAAGTTTTAAATTCCAACTAAAGTGTAGATGCAATAGATAAATATTTGTTTAAGTCAACTAGCCAGTTTCTCACCTAGTCTCAGTGTTTAAAGTGAGAAAGACAATTTTTGAAGATTTCATAGGGCAACTCATATTCGCTTTTCCTAACAATGCAAATATTTGACTTTGACATACAGAGTAATTGCCATCATCGCCCACTGGATCTATCTCTAGCTTTCTAATGAATCGTATAGAGAGAGAGAGAGAGAGAGAGAAAGAGAGGAATTCCAGACTGATAGTTGTCGAACCTTGTTCTTTCAACATTATCCTAGAGAAATAAACGAAGGCTTGTCACCCGTGTCAAATTCCATGACGAAGCAGTTGAGCCGCACACAAACATTTTAAAATAAGCGAAAATGGGATGGCTCCGCTTGCCTGGTTGAAGGTCCTTTTGAGTTTCAGTCCTTTATTTTTAACCCAAGGCTAAGAAGGTCTACTCATTTTGATTAGTATTAGTATGTCTTCCACACAGTGACATGAAATAAAGTGTATTCTGCTACTAATGCAAGTAACTTTTGGATAAAAAGAACCCTTCGACCCTTTTCCCTGAAATATAATTAAGGCAAACTGGGTCTTGGAAACTTATGCGGTTTCGTTCGTTGGGCTTTGGCAGAGTGGCCAGAAATGGTAATCTACAATAGTTTGAGGAAATAGAGTTTGGTTGGATAAGAACAAAGTTTAAGAAGTAACCAACGTGCAGAAAGATTACCTTAAAAGATATGCAGAAGAGCATTAAAATTATAAACTATGGGATGAAGGAAACGGGTCAAATCTGTATTTAATGCATTGACCCACCCACTAGCTGGACTAATGGGAAAAATAGCGTTAAATTTATTGTTCATTCAGAAAGGCGCTGTATAAATGCTCTAGTGTTAGTGAAAAAGGTGTTACCGCAAGCCTTGACTAAAACAATTTACACTATGAGTAAACTTTTGAACGCAATCTGCAAGGTAGGGACAATGTTTGGTTTGTTGCACAGAAACGTCTAAAGTCTTCAGCTTTTGAAACAGACCACTGTTATCAATAATTATCCAGAATATCAATGCACTGGATGTTGATAGTTAGTTATTTTTCGAAACCTAATATCTAAGTATATATGGTTGTGTGTAAACGTGGACATACATCTGGAGTAATCTTTTTGCAAGAATCTGAGCCAGAATATTTCTTCACGACGACGGTCGAATCTAATCCCACATATGTCCATGTGATTATTCTTTTACCCAAGAAATCCAACGGGGTTATAGCTTTTTATGCGTATCTAGTGGGAGGTCACAATGGCACAGATTCCTGTTCTTTGATCAAGTTTAGGTAAGCCAAAACACGCAATAAATACGGCTTTAGATGAACTCTTTGGATTACTTCTCCTGTTCCACTATTTCTACGAGCTCCCCCTTTTCTCATTCATTACTTTCTTACACACCCATCCAGACCAACCCAACCCAACTAAACAGATCCACATAGAGAGCCAACTTTCTATTGAAGAAATTTATGGCCAAACCACGGGTTAATTTAGAAAACTTTCACCGTCTGAATAAGTTCTTTTACTTGTAAAGTGCAAGGTAGGTGTTCCCCTCAAAATCAACGACCGAAACTGGCTGCGACTGTGAATACAATGGAAGGCCCTAGTAGGCAAGGGTAATAATAAATGCTTATATTTACCGAGACAGCAATACAAAGAACAGTCGCATTAACTTAAACCAACTATTCAGGGAATGGAAACAACTTCTTCTTGGTTAAACTTCCCCTATTATTTTATAAATAAGATTTTGTTGTAGTTGTACATATATTTGCCACGATTGAATTCAATCTAATGCCACTTCTTTGTATAAGGGACTTTATTGATCTGAAATGTTATAGGTTTGAGTTTGTCTGTTTGAATGTATTTCACCGTCTTTGCTTAGGTTTGAATAAATTAAAATACCAATTTCTATTTAATAGGTTTTTTCTTGGGAATTTATAGTGCTTTGATCAAATAAAATCATTTAGCTACGATCTAAAAGCTTCTTAAACTTAAAATCTTCGTATCAGTTTGGTCTTTATACGTAATCTGAAAGCGTCCCTTGACTTAAGGAAATTAATACCACATCTTCTAATTCAAGACAGACTGCTGATCTTAAATTAAGTCTTTATTTTTGAAAAACAAGTTACCGTATTTCCCGATTTAATTCCCCTGGGGAATTATTTTTTCAAACTCCGATTTGCCATGGGGAATTATTTTGGGGTGGGGAATTATTATTTCAAATGCATTTTTTGTTTAAAACCCAGACTTTTTGATAATTTTAATAGTAATTTGAACTTTTTTTGCTGAATTTGTCTTTCAAAATGAAAAAATTATCCAGCCGTTCCCAGTAATTCATACATATTTTAAAACTGAAATTGAGTGAATAAGAATATGATATTAAACTAAAGAATATGAATCGTTTACATAATAAAACAGTTTAATTTTTTTTAATGACAATTTTAAAATACTAGTAATTTTTTGTTTCAATTATGTTCATTCTCTAAAGTAGTTCCTTAATTGAATTACAGAAAACATTTTAAAGTTTAGTAAAAAAATCCGCATTCTCTGCTTTTGCTAATTCTAAAATTAATTCAAAATATTTAGTGTAAAAAACCCCACTTAATATTATTTTAGGCATTGCTCTTTTAAAACGGTTAAACATCATTTGAGAAAGTTAACGTTCAATATCTCTTATTTAAAAAACCTCAACTTGATAGTTATTCCGGGGGGGGGGGGGTGGGAATTAAATCGGGAAATGCGGTAACCTAAGAGTTAACCAAATCCTTTTCAACGTAAATTTATTTGAACCAAAACTTACCAGATTAAAGATCATTCAAGATCCATAAGCTCTTGATGTCTTCAATTTTTGCTGAAATTTAAATTCAGTTGTGAAGTAGAAGAATGTTGCATATGCAAGTAATAACGGCATGTAGTGGGCAAAAATTCTACAAACAACCAAAGAATTTTAAGAGCAAGTTAAACAAAGAATTCCGATGCTTGGTTCGTAGCTATATTTCTCCTTCTGCATAGGACATAAAGGGTACGATCACGATCTAAACAGATCTGCTTAGGCCTTATACCAGTACTATTTCATAGGATCGCAATCAAGGATACTATTCGTTAAGTGAAGTGTAATATAAGTTTAGATGAAGCAAAGGCAGTGGTTACTACACGTAGTGGATTGTGATGTAATAATGTAGTACGGCGTGCTTTTATTATTATGAGAAGATGAATGGGTTTGATTTGCATTGAAAAGTGTTTTATTCCACGAGAGACCATAAAGAGATGATGTTATGATTTTGTAGAGGTATCCGTATTCCGTAGTCCCTGTACAGTATCCATTTTTACTCAAATAAGTAGGCGGATTGAGGATGTTTGCTGCTCGTTTAAGGACAGAAAGTCAGAATGCTAAACAGGTGCCCTTCTTGATATAAAATTAAAGCGTTTGCATCAACCCATAAGAAACCGGTGCACGAAAGTGGTAAATTAAAAGAAGGTTCGAATTAAAACGCAGATTTATTTTGAAAAGAAAACAGATATCGAAGTTTTAATAAAAAATAGATATCAGTTTTGAATGTGTAAAAGCTACAAAAACCACAGATATCAGACACTTAAAAGCATTAAGTATAAACGAGCTGAAAACTAAATCTACATCCCAAACCACCTTGGCAGTTAGGTGCGTTAATCTTTTTTGTCGTATAAACAGATATAAGGAACGCAACCGTTACCATCAAAAGTGCCCACCATAAAGTTTTTAAAATAGTGCATAAAATTGCCAAGGGGTGAGGATTCCCGTCTCACTGCTACTACCATGGTATATTATAAGATGAAAAAGGAGGAAGCAATTTTTCATGGAAAGCGTTTCATAATCTAAAACAATCTGAGGTCTCCGATTACATTCATCATTTTCCTTCTCTCTGGGCCAGACCGTGCTCCATTTTTCATCTCTCACTTCCCTTGCATTCCCTGTTCTCATTTCCAGAATACTTTCTCCACATTTCATGACTACTACTATTATACTTTACTCAAGAACAAAAAAACTAAGCATAGGAAAACTTGAAACTAATTTTTTTGAAACAATCATTCCCAAGCCCCTTTTAACTAAAGTCGTTTTCAGACATATGAACTAAACTATAGGCCACCTTACTGTCCGCGTATAAAAATTTATAATAAGTCCCCACGGAACTGCACCTTTATTTCCTCAAGAAGATAAATAAACAAAATTCAGAAGTAAAACTACAAAACAAGCACATGCAGTTCAAAAGAGTGCAGTACCTGAAATAAAAAGTAAATTCCCACTGTCTCAGCACGCCTACTTTTTTAATTCGTCCTTTGTTAAGGGTAAAGAAGTTTATCAATTGGAAAAGTTAAGAATAAAGTCACGTCGTACTTGCAATAACGATTTTATTTTCTAAGCTAGTTGTAGTTTCCGCTAACCATTTTAGTAACTAAAAAGGCTGTAAAAAGGCTTCTTCAACCCGTACTGCTTATAATCCAGGTAGGAAGAAGTTCAATTGAAAAAAGGAAAGGTTCATTCACTTTTAGTAGTACAAAGCAAACCCATCAGCCCGTAAACTACTTAAGCACAATTAGGTTTTCTTGCTCTGGAAGCATGAGAACACAAAAAACTTGGGGCTTTACGGTAAAGCCTTTAGCCATCTATATAAAATGATTCCTAGCTGTATTAGCTCCTTCAGGTAATGAATAACATGAGACTTTATAATTTGATATCAGGAGAAAGAGTGAGGCTCTAGTTCTAGTTGGTTCGTGTTTTATTTTATACTTTCTTTCTCAAGTTTTAACAGGCATGCTATGCATCGTATTTCGGGTGGAGATCTTTAGAAAAAAAAATCATCAGTTGACTGCAACGATTGTTTCTTAACTGCAATTTGATATGAAAGTTTGTTTTTCGTTTCATTGGTTCATTTATGCTTCTTCGTTTAACGTCAAAATGTGAGTTATTTTGCTCTAATTATGAGTTACGAGGTTGCAGTTTTCACTTACTTAAGTTTTACCGCTTTCACTTAAAGTCGATTCTTTTGTGCATAATTCTTGAAAATTTGATCATAAAATCAAAAGATAACATTACTCGATCCCCATTGTTTCGAAAGACCTAATGCGAAACAACTAAAACGCTTCGTCGCATTGCAGGAGGCAGGATGTTTATTAACTGAATTGCACATAGTATGTAGACTGGAAATGAAGTGACAAATTATTATGATTAAATCCTAATCGTTGTGTAGTTACATAGTTGTCACCTTATGGACTGATATGATAAAGTGGGTGGTATAAACGATGGGATGCATCAGAATTCCAAGTATTTACAAAGTTACATCCTTTGACTACTTGTAATTTATTGTATTGTGCATCCGAGAGTAATATTCACATGCATGTAAATTGCTACGAGGATGCTTGCAAATTGGTATGCCTTTCTTCATAGAACTTTCCTTTCATCTCCCATCGTTAATGCAGATGGAAAGTGTATTGTCCTTCGACTGTATAATACGAGTATTTTGATCAAATCATGTTTAAAGCACACTGAAAATGTACACTTTCTAAATTTTCAAACTTAACAAAGAAATTTGTACGAAAAAGCAACTCCCTTTTAATGTCTTTAATAAAATTTCACACGTTGTTTATTCTATGGATTAATTTCATCCCAGTTTGTTAGTCCGTCTGGGACTTGAATTATAGCTTTGCTATTTCACAACAAGTGTTCTCGTGTTTTAAATAAACGAAAACTCAAATGTAAGGTAACAAACGATTTCGATTGCCCGAAGTTGTAAACATAACACATCGTCGAATTGTAAATATCTCCTATTATGCCATGAAATGATTGGTTTCTGAGTTGTAAGCCTTTCTGCATATACAACTGGGGGAAGTATCTATAATTATTTTTTGCTTTTACTATATGATATTCCTATTACTACTGCAAACATGGATCAACCGATCGACGCAAAGGCCAATGAGCTCTCTATATCACTTTTACTGAAGATCAGTCTCCGTGTCTTTGTCCAAAAGGTTTGTAATAAAAACGCAGACGGATTTTTATGAATATAGTCTCAAACGGTTTTAATTTGTGTCCTTAATACCGCCGTAATAATGTTTTATTTGTAAAGTCATTAATTTCCCAGAAATTAAATATAAACCATTTTTAGGTTACCTTTTTAACATAGTGTCGAAACCTATTTTACTTTGTCGGAAGTAAACTCCTAAGTTCCTTGACCAAATTTTATGAAATTGGTCTTCAAATGTAGATAATTAGCCCGTTCAACACATAGGTTATTTAAAAAAACTAAGTTCAGCCATAAAACACTGATTGATTGCTCAAAAACTGATTGTACCACCCTACGCATACCCTACAGGTTTCAGCATGCACGGTACAGAGAAAACTTTACACAAGATATTTATTTATGTATGTATAGACATATTTTGCATGTGTTGAAATGTGTATACATATCTCATATGTGTTGAAACCTGTATACATATGTCACATATGTTGAAATGTATAGTCATATCTCACTTGCGTTGAAATGTGTGTATACATGCCTTTCAATGCCTCTGCTGCTGAAATTGAAGCCCTGTAACTTGCGTATATTATGTTGCAACTTTACGCATATATATGCTGGAACGGTATGTATATCATTACATCTTGAACAGTAGCTTATGTTTCTGCTATATGTCGAAACTTGGGGAGGGGACTGGGTCACGGGGGAAGCTTCTGCTATATTTTGAAACTTAGGAAGAGAAGAAAGAAGGGGAAGGGGGAAGGAGGAACTGAGGGTGGGGCGGTGGGGGATCTGTGGGAGGGTATTGGTTTTTTTAAACCCGCTTGAAGGTCACTTCGGGCCCATATTGGGCACAAGGTAAGTTGTTGGGCATGGAGGAACTGGGGGAGGGGGGAACCTGCGAAGAGAAAACCGGGGAAGGGCTAACTGAGACTGGTTACAAGGGGAACTGCGAAAATGGGAAGGGGAAAAAGAGAGAGCTGTGGAGGTTGTAGTTGTGAAGAAGGGGGACTAGGAATAGAGAAAACCGGGGAAGAGGAAACTGGGGAAGGGCCCCCAGATGCCAGGTATACGGGGCAACTAGGGAGGAGAAAAGGCCGAGCTGAGGAGGCTGTAGTGGTAAACGAGGAGGACTGGGAAGCTGGGGGAGGAGGGAAAGCTGCGGAGGGTTCAGTGGTGAAGGAAGAGGACTGGGAAACTGGAGAAAGGAGAAGGGGAAACTAGGGAAAAGGAAACTGGGGAAGGGCTAACTGAGACGGGTGTATGGGGGAACTGGGAGGGGGAGCTCCGGAGAGTGTAGTGATGAAGGAAGGGGACTGAGAAACTGGAGAAAGAGGAAGGGAAAACCAGGAAAGAAGAAATTGGAGAGGGAGAAAGGGGGAGCTGTGGAGGAAGTAGTGTTGAAGGAGAAGGACTGTGAAGCTCGGGGAGGAGCGGGAACTGTGGAGGGTGCATTGGTGAAGGAAGGAGACTGGGGAACTGGAGAAAGGGGAAGGGAAAACCAAGGAAGAGGAAACGTGGGAGGGTGTAGATGTGAAGATGGGGGACTGGGAAACTGAGAAGGAGGAAAGGGGGAGCTGTGGAGGGTGTAGTGGCGAAGGAAGGAAACGGGGTAGAGGAATTTGGAACAGGGCAGGGACTGGGGTATATTACAATATTTAGGAAGCTGGCTAGCTTCCCTTGAGGTCTACTACTAAATAACTGAAGGGGGAAAGTCATCAGAGCTGAATTACAAATTATACGGAATGATCTCTGAACCGATTTCCATCTTTTTTGTGTGATAAACACCGTTTCTAAGCAAATTACTAGTTCACCACCAAAAGCAAACTCAACAGTTCAGTTAGTTTGGAGTTCTACGATGGCATAATACCCAACTTGCGTCAATATAATAATACTAAACTTTCCATACGAAACGGATAACCCATTCCGTCGTAGAACGCGAACTCCTTTTTATGGAAATTATAGACATAAACATAGCACACGGTATGGACATCCGCCTGAAAATGATTACAAAGGAAGCTAAAGTGTACTATCAACACCGAGATGAGGGTGGGGTAGATTTAATGCCACAACGCAAATTTAGTCGTTGTTCTTCTGTACCCTGCTCTACGATAAATATAAATGATTACTGTGTATTAAAATGATAATATTAATGGTAGGTCTGAGTACAGATGGAATAGTTAGGCACACGTGAATGAGCAATAAGGATTTCTTTGTCAAATGTATTCCACCATTTTCTATACTATCCTAATGAAATAAGCTGTTCAGAGTAAATCTTTAATTTGAATGTTGATTCTATTACGGTTGTAAAAGAATAGCTCAAGTTTTAAGATGTTCTTTCATATTTGAAACTGCAACTTTGCTTCGTAAACACACAATTCAGATTAGAGAACTTCGAAAGAGAATAAAATTAGAACCTGTTTACCGCATGGTTTATTGCAAACTGAATTTTTTGCGCCTTTCACAGAAAACACCATTTCCCTACCATATCATGATTTTAACAAGGAATGATTTTAATCTATCTTTCGACGTCTTTTATCCTTAACACCTAAAACTATGTTTTAAGAGCCCTTAGCCTTCTTTTGTATTTTCCGACCAAGGAGACTATCCATGGCTTGAAAAGGATTCGGTAAGAAATGTGAGTTACATGAGCTAGGCCACGCAATATCATTTTAAGTATAAACGTTCGGCCTCCGCTTTACAGTTTAGACAATACACAAACTATATAAATGCAGTTAAAGCTAAACCTCTACTTCGTTCCAAAAGATAAGCTGCTCAACTCTAGATTCTGCCTGTTGAGAAAGTCACATTGAGAGCTTTCTTCCTTTCCCTTTCAAGTTGCTTTCTTATGTTCTGATGTTATTGATCTTGGAATAAATTAGCCTCAAGTCTTAATAATAACCATCATTATTGTTCTCTCTCCAGAAATGGATAATAACTTTGTCAAAGAAATATCTGCTACTTTTTGTAGCTGGGTGGAATGAAGAGCGCCTTATACTACGAGCATTGCATAGCATATAGTAAACTTTTTTTTAAATGTATGGCTATGACGAGGCTGCGACTGGCTACACGTAAAAAAGCATATGAATAGCCTACTTATATCCATTTCAGAAAATGAGTTTCTAAGTACCTAGACCTTAATTACGGTTGCGGTTGAGAGAAATCAGTTCCTTTATAGAAATATGTGAGTGGAAGAATTATAGCTATAGCTAGCCTTATTCCTCGGCTGTTTTTGTTGTTATGCGACTGATCCTAGTGGATCTTATTTACTGGCAAAGCTGATCCTACCAAGAGGATTATTATTTCTAAGGATGTTCTGTTATGTTGATGCTACTTTCACTTACATGAGGCTTCATCTAAGTACCGTATTTCCCGATTTAATTCCCCCCTGAAATAGTTCCTCACCCTGATATAATTCCCCAGAGGTTCGGGCCATTTGAAATAATAATTCCCCATCCCAAAATAATTCCTATCCCTCAAATTTGAACTTTTTTAATAAGAGATATTGAAAGTTAACTTTCTCAAAGGATGTTTAACCGTTTAAGAAGAGCAATACCTAAAATAATTTTAAGAAGAGTTCTTTTACCCTAAATATTTTGAATTAATTTAAAATAAGCAAAAGCAGAGAATGCGTTTTTTTTACTAAACTTTAAAATGTTTTTCTGTAATTCAATTAAGGAACTACTGCGGAGAATTAACATGAAACAAAAAAGTACTAGCATTTTAAAATGCTAATTAAAAGAATTTTACCCAAATGTTGATAAATAAATAAAAATTTCACATTTCAAATAGTCCTCAAATTTTATTTAAATGGTGCTCATTCAGTTTTCAAATTTATTTCAATTACTGAAAACGGCCGGTTCATTTTTAATTAAATGAAGTTTTTAATTGCTCTGAAATTTTATTTAGTACACCGTAACGTATAATATCTTTCCAAATAAAATAAATTACTTTGTTGTGTACTAATACAAAGAAATATATAAGATCAGCTGAGATAGTGTGATATTATTTTATTGATCAAAAATTATAGAATAGGATGACTGAAGATTATTTTATAATTTCCAATCCCAGAACACAATAAAAAATTCAAGGCAAAGTAAGGGACTTCAATAATTCACAGGTTTTTAAAGAAAATTTACTTCACTTAACCAACTTTAGACCAGAAACTCAGCAAAAAAGTTTACTTTCTGCTGGAAATTTATTTTAAAATGACTTAAAACTATCAAAAAGTTTTTATCCAAAACTAAAAATTCGATTGAAATAATAAAGTCCCACCCCGGAATAGTTCCCCACCCCGGTTTAATTCCCCATGGAAAATCGGAGTTGAAAAAAATTAATAAAAATCATAAATTCCCTAGGGGAATTAAATCAGGAAATGCGGTACCTCACTTAAGTTTCGAGCTTAAGAAAGCCAGATATCTGAAGTTAAATGTCTCCTACATACTACTTTACAACGACTAGATAAAAGGGATACTGATAAATCCTGTCATTCTGAATGGGAAATACTTTTGTTGGGTTCATACTAAATACATGGATTAATTTAGAGTTTTGTATTTAAAGGGAACTTGATTGGGTGCAAGATATTTTAAAACAACATAGCCAGAGGAGTGGTTTGAGAACGTAATACGTCATTCGATATAATGTGAACCTATCTAATACATAAATAACAGCAGCTCACGACGTTTTAACAGCATAAGACTGCTGCAGCAACCCAACTTATTCAAATTATGAATAGCTAGAGATCCGACCAAAATGGTTTTTACTAATTCAAATTCAGCACAAACCATAAAAAAAATTTTCATTTAAAATACAATTTTGTTTCCATCACTGGGAAGCTCCAAGTAGTAGTTGGATTGGAATTGTGAAAGCTTCAGAAACTAGAAAGAAATCAAAATCTCAACTGGGTAGAATAAATATGATTGAGAAATTGAGATTGATTATTTAGGGAAGCGGTATGGAGCATAACGACGGTGCAAAACTTATAAAATTTACCACGGGGGTGGGATTTATAAATGGCTGGAAAGAAGCTGTGAGTAGATTGAGGTTGTAAAACTCAAGACTCAACTACCTAGCAAACTTTTAGCAATTTGGATTTGAGCCATGTGTCAGAAACTGCAATAAACCAATTACATTAAACTCCTCTAGATTCACCATTATTGCTACACGACTTATGCGGGTTTCATAAGACGATCAGTACCTAAAACTACACATTTCAATCCCAGACCTACAATCTGGAGTCTGGACTATAAATCCAATGTCAAATCAATATAGATATAAGTTAGGAAAAGTAGCAGCCTATCAGCAAAGAGCAAGGATACTTCATAGTCACAGATTTAGGCTAATGGTAAGTTGGAAATCACAGGATCGAGGAAAGGTTTAATATTAAACTTTGACTAGGATTTTGACAATTTTGGCAGCAGTTATATAGAAATTGCAAAATGATAAGATTTCTAATAATTTTTGGAGCTTCCAACTTGTAAAAGGCATCTGAGTGGATGGTTGGTGAATGGATCACGTTAAGCCTACGTACTTGATTAGACTCTTCTGTACTTTGGTATACTTTAATGCTTAAGCGAATATTCACTAAACCAATATGTGAGACGAAAGGAATGTGCACACACGGATACTATCTTGGCCGTATATGAGGTATTGTTTGGAACAAAAACGAGATTTAAAAATAAACACAATTTAATTTAACAAAAATTGTTTAAAAAAACAAAAATTGTATAAATATATTTTAAAATTATCCTATGACTATGTACAATTACTAAATAAATCAAACAGTCCACTCAGTTATAAAACTTACCAATTATCAGAATCAAAACCAATCATGTATTAAATGGAGATGTTATGGGCGATGGCCCGAGAAACGTCAATAAATTCAAACTCAAACTCATATGAGGTATTATTGAATTATCTTATTTCATTAACTAATCCTAATCCTAGGAAATTAACCGTTCGTGTGAACTGTTGAAAACTGAGTTTTAATTTCGGATTGCTAACTAATAAAGCATATATATTATTTAACTGGAAGTGGGCTTATCGTTTTAACCTTCAATTAAACCTTACGACTTAGGTTAAGAATCATATTTCTGAGAAATACGACCATCAGCCCTTCCAATTTGTTGAACAAAAATAGCTAAAAGTCCCGGTTTTTATCATGTAATGTTCTACGTCAGTTTTAATCTCCTTGCTTGGTCTCTAAGCGTGTGTAAGTCGATGCATATTCGACTATTCCGTTCCATTCAGAACTTCAATAAATACTATGCTTAAACTTTTACTATTACCAGTTAGTTTATAGTGAGGACAGAATTACGTATCCTTAGCATTTACGACTTTCAACAATGTTACAAAGTAGTTTTCAATCTCATCGGCGCGGCGGTAGGTTAAGAAATTCATGGATGGAAACTGAAAGAACCAATAAAGGGGCTTTTTATCAATATGCAAATTCTATTGAGCAAATTTTCTAGAAAGTTGGGCCATCACATGCATCATTGCCTATTTCGACACCTGAAGCCGAGAAATTCACCGCTTAAACTCTGCCACGAAGAAATCAGTAATTTAGGTGAATTCACTCAGTTTTTTTGCCAGGCCAGAACCCGTTGCCCAAGTAGAGTACAGCCCGACTCGAGGCAACTTTGTTTTTCTGGTGTGAGTGAATGTATTATTACTAAGGATAGGTAATCAAATCACATATGAATACACACCTGAATAGGCCTGTGCTTTTTACACACATCTATGCAATATTTCTGAAACCCGTAGACTTTTCTATCCTACTCATACTCACAAGTAAGTGGATACATATATCCGTGAACAAGGAAGCACCGGGCTGTCTTAAGTTGATAGAAGGCTCAGGAAGAGTTCCAGTTGACAATGGACTTTTTTTTTATCAGATTTAAGGATGAATAATGAAACTAAGCTAAGCATAGAACTGGGTGCTGCTGGTAGCTGATTTAAAAAGTAGTAGAATATAGTAGGCTGCTCGCTTGGCCTGGTGAAACTTTTCTTTGAGTTTTAACAAAAGTTTTATTGTGTGAAATGATGGAAGAAGACGACCGGGTCAGGACAGGTTGGCAGTTCCTCTCAACTCCGTCCAGCCTAGCAAGTGTGCAAAT
Organism: Hydroisotoma schaefferi; assembly: GCA_034682405.1. Lineage (NCBI taxonomy): Eukaryota > Metazoa > Arthropoda > Collembola > Entomobryomorpha > Isotomidae > Hydroisotoma > Hydroisotoma schaefferi. The sequence goes on along the minus strand of JAQFZX010000611.1, from coordinate 2,550 downwards.
TCCATCCAAGGAGAAAAAATGATTGATTACATTCTCACTTGCCTTGCTACAACCGGGGATCGCACACGATTATCCTGAAAAAAAATAATCCTTCCCCATGAACCTGCCTTTGTAATCCGTAGGTGAAAGTTAAGCTTTTCAGCATCCCAATACTTATAGTACGATTTAAGGTATAACTTAGAAATGGGATAGGAGGAAGGATACTTGCAATGATTTTACTTTGGGAATTAAATTCCGTAATACTACATAATAATTGAGGAAAATTACAAAATGAAACTACTTTTAAAGACATTCTTTGTATTAGGTACGACGAACAACCTAAGTTTTATTTACGTTCATTAGTGAAAAAAATGCTTAGTCGTTCAGCTGAATTTAAACTCTACATATTTGCTTAGGAAGTAATATACCAATATTCCTTAAGAGAACACGTCTCAATTTATATTTCCGGCTGCCATTTAGTTTTCTTAATAACACCGTGCCTTGTGCTAATAAAACAAAAACTCCATTAATAAACTGCCACGATTTTTTTCTTACTGCAAGTTTAATACGTATACCAACGACTAAATCGATACAGAGCAAATTGCCAATGCAGGACATATTTTTTATGTATATTTATTCGCGAAACTTCGCTACGCTATCTTGCTTGACTATCCCAAAAATTGTACGTACCTTGTTTTGTATTTTTTATACAACTAGTGCAGACAATATTAAGTCCTCAGGCGCCATATACTTACGTAGGAAATTGAGGTTGAAGGTGGATTAGGTTTGATAGAAGTGTGCTAACGTTCGTTCAAAGTAAGGGATGAAGGGCTTAAAAAGGGCATGTTGGAGAATAATACTATCAACTGATGACTTGTATGTGGAATAAGTCAGTTCCCTCACTAGACTGCATACATTAAGTTAAGATGCAAACACACCCGGAAAAAGTTAAGTGAGAAAGTTGTGTATCTGCAAAGATGATAAAAAAGAAAGTTTGCGCAAGAAAGTTTCATTTTGCACTACCAGCCAACATAACATAGTAAGCCACAACCAACTACCTACTTGACTAGTGAAATCCGATTTTGCATGTATTATCCATATAATTTTATTGCTGAACTGGCTGTTACAAACAACTTTGGTAGGATTACGTGGTACAACAACTGGAGAAGAGCGATATGTTGATTTTATACGGGAAGCCTCTCATTACTGGAAGTTTTTACTTCCAAATTTTTCTAGTTACCTATAATATGCGTGGCTCGGCTTTTTAATGGAAAAAACTGTCATTAATCCATCAGTACGTTGTTTCATGCTTACGTTTTGTAAACAACTGCATATTGCGTCTTCGAATAATTTTAAGGGATTTAAGGGAAGACAGACTTGTCAAAAGACTTCTTTTGCTTAAACTTGAATGCAAATCCACTGATATAACTTTTGATACCCACTGGTTTCTAAAACGAATTCTTCACTAACCAAAGTTTCCAAAAACATAATTATACACATGTTTTTTTAGTTCCGTTTCAAAAACTAATATTCATGATTAACAGGAAGTCCGGTATAGTAACTCCATCCAGCACGATTTCTTAGCCTGCATTCAGTTTCAGATTTTAAAGAGCAGAGCTCTTCTATCCTTCGGCATCTAAGCGAACAGCAGTTTTTTTAACAAGCGAGTAAATTCTTTTTAGCTTGGTCTTTTAGTACTAAAATACAAGAAAACTTTATCTATGGAAAAGACTACGGATGTCTAGAGTTATTTTTAATGAACGTTAGTAAAGTTCAAAGGCAGGTTTTTCAGACGGCGGATGCGCTTTATACACAAGTATACATTACGTTTATGAAAATGGGAGTTGAATAACTGGAATATATTTATCTCGAGTAGTATTCTTGCTCTATATTAATCTGATAAAAAGAGAAACAACCCATAGGAAATATGCCAGTAAGACGGCATATTTCTGGATACCGACCATTGATCTAATCTGATTTGAATATCTTGGATAAAAGTCGCATTCTCCGTTTTGCTCTTGGATAGCACTGGAAATTGGAAAAAGTCTTTCCCTATCTGGAAATAACATGTAGACAGTAGCTAAATTTTAAATATAACTTGACAGATTTTTAGTAATAAGAATACTAGTGCCAAATAATTAATTAATTACTAGATATTTGAAATATCGGAGCCTGTACAGACTGCCCATATAGTAAGGATGACTTATACAGGCTGATCCAGAAACAACCATGTAAACAAACCTATGTTTCCAGAGTTAAAAACATGATGGGTATTTCCGGTCCATCCTGTATTTATTTATATCTGTGAGGATTGGTTTTCATCATCAAGAGTGGAAAATATCCGCTAGCTCCGAGTATTTCTTTTACAATAGAAAATGAATATTCAGAGACATGGTTTATTAGAAACTACGCTGAAAGACAGTAGTGTTTTTCGTATTGAAAGCAAGATTTTTGATTCTCAAGAAATACAGGACGCAGACTGTTTGTTTATTCATTATTAAAGGCATGTAAATGCCTTTTATGTGAATGAACTTTCACTCTGTCCGTCTGTCCGTCTGTCCGTTCGCGCTC
>JAQFZX010000610.1:0-51023 GCA_034682405.1 Hydroisotoma schaefferi | reverse complement strand
TTTAGGTTTGATGTCAACAACTGTCCATCCAGGGAAATGATTCGTCTCTGTTAAAATTAAGCAAATATCGTGTAATTGTGAGTTAATTTAACCCACCATCAAAGTTTCATATCGTGTTTCTATTCACCTATGCATCTGAGTATTTAGAAAAATCACAGCTAACAATTTGGCTTTCTCACATGAGCATAAGAGCGTTGACAGGGTGCCCTGGGCATACTTCCTTACGATTCTAGTGTGCGGGGTGCATAGATAAAATATGTGCGGTGGGTTTTTCTCTCTGTTTCCACTTTATACTCCCATGTATGTTTTTCCCATGATCAAAACCCATTTTTACTCCCTGTATGCTTCCCGTTTTATAAGCCATGCTTCAATTTAAACTAGACAGACAGAAATAAACCGTTGTAAACGGGCGTAACGAAGGCTAGCGTGGGGTATCGGAGGCAAGTGGAGACATTTTGGGATGTTGGGGGCAAGTTGAGACATTTTGGGATGTTGGGGGCAAGTTGAGACATTTTGGGATGTTGGGGGCAAGTTGAGACGTTTTGGGATGTTGGGGGCAAGTTGAGAAATTTTGGGATGTTGGGGGCAAATGGAGACAAATAGAGACATTTGGGGCATTGTGAGACATTATGGGGTGTTTGGGGGCATTGTGACAAATTTATGAGGTTGTATGAAGTTGTCACGGTTGTGAGTACCATTTGGAAGTAGAGTCTTACCTTGCCCCACGTTAGACCAAGGTCAGTGGGGGTGCCCAAATAGGGTCGAATGAAATTGTTGTAGTAGTGGGTTTGATTTGGTAAATAGAGTCTCACCTTGCCCCATTTGACCTTCGGAAGGTCATAACTTTTGACCTGAGTGTCACAAAACACTTTTGACCATTGTTTTGAAATGCCCTAGTAAGTACCTTTCCAACGATACCATGGTTGATAGGCATTAGCATAGACGAATTTGTGACCTTTGACCACACTCCCCAGGGGGTGTAACCGAATTAGCCCATCTACTAACTCCCAGAGTTTCTTGACCCCAACAACCGAATCCCGAAAATATAATTCAAAAAAACGCAACGGTTAGAAAGTTATCGCAGGGACGGACAGTCAGCCAGTCAGCCAGTCAACCAGCATGACAGTGTGCATTCACATAAAGGCTTCGCTACGCTAGCCTTAATAAGGCGAACGTTTGTCAAAATAAATTTCATTATATTAAGACGCACTTGGCACTTGTATGACGCCAACGCGTACCTAATTACCGAATTTGAGACCGAGAATGGAAATTTTTTGTTCGTAAATATCTTCTCATACATTTTTGAAAGCTGAGAAGTTTCTTTATAAATATTCCCCTAACCGTATTGCAATTTGCTTTAGCTTCTGAAATGGCGACTGAATTATAAACATCCTCCAAGCAGCTATTTGAGCCCATCAAATTGATTTCTGATGTCAGATCTATTACATAAGATCAGATCTGATCAGAATATCTTTTCTGATAAAAAGTCTGTTAAGGAAAGCATTTTTACAGGGGGAGTACCCTACAGTTCGGTATTTCCGAAAATTCGACCTGCAACAAGTTCAAAGTTTTTTAACCAATTTACTGGTTCAAAATACCGATGCATTGGGTCTGGGGTCCTAACTGAAAGTGTATTTACTATTGCTACTTTGCTACTATGCAGCCTGTCTGCATGCACTATGCATGTTGTGCCCAAACAGGTACTCAAGAGTTCAATATTTGAAACAGTCATAGGTCATATTCTTAAAACAATTGACTGGGCTCACATAGCTGCTTGGAGGAGGGTTTTATTCTGTTGCAGTGGTTTGCAGATTTAATTAAAAGCAAAGATAACAAAGTATTCGAACCCAAAACATTTAGCAGCAGTAAGCACGTAGATAGATAACTGCAAGCTCTTTATTACCATTTGCACTGAAACCATCAACAAGTTTACTTTAACTACTTGTCTAAACTTTTTGTTATTCTGGCATCTTAATCTTATCTGTGGCTATTTGGGTTAGGCCATGGGGAAGTGGTATGCATACGGACAAAACTTACCATTTTAATTTGTACATATTCTAATGTGTATCAATAGTTTCATTAAAAAATTTAATCATAGGTTTCCCTGAAATTAAATGTCCATAGAATTCATTACACAGCATTTTACTTTATTTTGTTAGCCACCAATGCACAATATAATTGACTCATACATTCTGGACACGATACCGCATTAACTGTGAATATATCCACCCTTCCTTATCCAAATAGGCCTTTGTTTAAATGCAGTTTTTCATCTCATTATCAATAATCCCATCCCAATCCCACTGAATCCAACTGTAAATTAAAAAAAGGTTTAGACCTATGTTACCGTTACCGACCATGTTTTTCATTTCTGCTGTGAAGATTCTGTGTATTTTTATCGTCATTGAGAACACAACAGGCCAGAATACGGGGGTAACAAATATTACTACAGGAAACAATACTGTATCTCCAGGATATCCCAGTTCCAAGATACTTTTGTGTTCCAGTAATGACACCCTCTCAAGCTCAACACTCTTATGCTCATGTGAGAAAGCCGTTGTTAGCTGTGATTTTTCTAAATACTCAGATACACAGGTGAATAGAAACACGATATGAAACTTTGATGATGTGGGTTAAATAAACTCATAATTACACGATATTTGCTTAATTTTAACAGAGACGAATCATTTCCCTGGATGGACAGTTGTTGACATCAAACCTAAAGCGTCTTTGCATTTGCAACGCTCCAAAAAACATGCTAGTCAACCTCACTACAGATTTAATACCAAAGAAAGAAATTAACATCCATCGAGTGGATTTGTACAACATGTCCGGTCCTGTACACTTTAACAATGCTTTTAAAGAAAACTTTGCAGGGGATTTGTATATTGCTAATCTTTCAGCAATTTATAAATTGCACTCATGGGAGTTTGGCAGAGGTTATGATTTGCATATTGAAGACGTTGAAGGTATGTTAGCTGTAAACTTTGCAAAACTGGATCAAGTACATATTTCGCCAGATTCATAAACCCCGAAATCTATAAATTATCAGATCTTGAATGCTGCTCAAAAATCAAGTCATCTCCAGTTTACACGAAACCAACGCTCCACATTGAGAACGCTACTATAAGCGAGATAGAGGCTAACGGCATTAATAGTCTTCATATGTGGAAAACGGTTGTGCTAAAGCGGATATTTGTATCGAAAAAACTTCATCATATAGGAATACATTTTCAAAGTACGGACACTGTCAACGTCAGTATAACCCGTTGCAAGTTTAACAATGTTAATGAGACGGGAATACTAGTTCATAATTTTGAAAACATGCTGTTTGAGAAAAATGTCATTTACAACTCTAGTGAACTGGCTTTGGAAATATCGTAATGCTTATGATTCTTTTAATAAAAGTCACTACATGAATTTGATATATTGTACTGGCAATTAATAGATGATACTTACCCATTTCTAGTTCCGATAAACCCAATTCTACGCTAGTGATAATAGACAATCTTTTTAACAACGCTATGGATTGGCGTATGGATGCTCAAACGATTGTGAATTGGTTTAACATGTATGATGTTTGGTATTATAGAACATTCTTTTTCTTGAACCGGACTTCATTTAAAGGTAAATTATTTTTTCTACAATGCTCCATTAATTAATTTAGTTATTTTTACACGGAAATGCATTATTTTTGCACATAATAGATCGGGTAACAAACGGGCGTATCGTGCAAGTCTTGGAATAAAATTATTCCTAATTTAGTTAATAATTTAATAATTGGTTTAAAACAGAAAGAACATTTTCCATCGAATACAACACAGTTGGTTACTACACAATTAACGAGACGTCCAGCCTTCCGTTGCTACAACCAGGAGACAATGTGATCTTTAATGAGAACGTTCTTGGAAAGTGCAACTGCTCTGATATGAGGTTGACTCAGATTCCTGAAATATTAAGCAGAACCCCGTCCAGGTATGCGTCCTTTTCTTGCTTATAATTAAAATTAAATGATCACATAGCACATTTTAAAGGTTAATCGTAACCTTTGGCTAGCAAAAGTCATCTATACGATGGGAGTGGTTGATGCATAATTATTTATTTTACTTTTCATGATCTTCATATTTTGCATCGGAGCAGGTGTGATAGCACCAAGACGATTGATTCTGCTGCATTGGAGACCAGTTGTCTTATCAGTTACAAAGATGCCTTGAAAACATGCTTTGAAAACTCGATTGGGGAAAAAAATCTGGATTATCTTTGCCAAAACAGTTCAATATCGGTTCCAAGATATCATGCCAAATCAATTAGGGAGGTTAAGACGGCATCGATGGGGCTTTTAATTGACTCTGTATTTATTACAGAAATGGTAAGTTCTAATAGATTAGTAGAAGGCATGAATTAATCTAACCACGCACGACCTAACACCAGTCCAATGCTTTATGCGAGTTGTTCGTTGTATGCATAAAAACCAGCTTTCATAACAAATAATAGTTCAATGTTTCTCATATGATTGTGTAGATGAAAGATCTCAAAGACACCCTTCATCAACACCAAGTTATTAGCCATGATGAGAATTTAGAGGAAAGAAATAGCCGTGATGCAGGGACTGGGACCTTAGATAAACCGAAAGATCAAACAAAGCAGAGAGGAGGTGGTGGCCATACTACTACGGTTGTGGTTCTGGTTATAATTGCTGTTTCAGTATTCGCTGGGGGTGCCCTTGGATTTTTATATAAAAAGCGAAGGTTTCTTCTCCGGAATCGTAGGGACGAATCGTATGATATTTTGACGGCAAATTTGTAAGTTAGTTCGTTAATGTGAAATAAATTGATTAAGCTGGATATCAGGAACTCTTTGATTTTCATAGCCGTTTTTTAAATGTTAGCAATTCAGTCTAACTTTTATCTATAGAGCGTTCTTCATGCGAAAAGAAAGACCCTGGCTAGACTAAAAAAGCATACAGATTCAAAATAGGATGTAAAAGGTTGTTAATTTTTGTTAATGACACGATTTGAACTAAATCTTTCGTTCATACAGTTTGCTGTAACTGATAAATATTGGTACTCAATAAAAATGTTTTCTTATTCCATTCCATTTAACTGCCATGATCTTTAACCAAACTCACAGTAAAGGAATGGAATGAAGAACTCTTCAAACAAACATTGTAATTATTTCTCTTGACTGGAACAAACTGAAGGCTAAATCAACAAGGTTGCACAAAAGCTAATCTATGAATGTAACCTATTTATCTTTAAAAATTGAGATTTATCTCGAGAGACAAAAATTAGAAGTACATCTATTGCTGAGCTAAAGCTCCTTCACACATAATTTCTCAATTATGCCCCTTTCAGTGTTTAACTGAGTAATCCATCAATAATACCTCACCCTACCTTAATTCCCACTATCCCATTACAATTACAACTACAAAACCTTATACATAGGACAGTAGAATTTGCAGGTTTACTATTTTGTATTTATTTGTACGGGAGCATAAAACAGAGTGTAATTTTATTCCAAGTGAAATGGCAAGGGTAGTGAATTGTTGGTTCGTCGTTTGTTTTAGAAGTAGAGGTCTGGCATGCCAAATGCGAATACTTTAAGCAAGCTAAACTTAACTAGCCTGGCTAACCTGATTTGTTGAAGTTGTGCAGGGAGTGGGGACAAAGGTAATAAAACAAGACTGAAGCCGACCCATACCGGCGAACTCATAAAATGTTTTAAAGGTTTCCTTTGCAATGAGATGAGTTTCGGAAAGCGATTATTCGTCAACAGCCTATCAAATTGGAAAAAGCCCCTTATGGCTCTTTCACATGACTTTCCTCAGACCAACTTGGCCAAATTTCATCCCCCTTTACCCTTACAACAAACTTAATATTACTAACTTGAACTTACTTGCACCCAAGACCTTTTTACTGTATCTGTGCCTATGTATGCATTGATAATAATCCATTTCTCAATTCCAATACTTTCAAAAGCCAGCAAAACATCCCTTGAAACAATGCTACACCAATTTAGGTCCTCTAAACTATCAACCTTCTTAAACTGAAGTTTGCTGGAATTGGTGTTAAAACACCGCTCTACACGTAGCAAAAAGTTTAGGGTTAAAACACCCATTATGCATATACTTCGACTGGCAGAATAATATGCGTATCCCACTTTTGACGTGGCAAGGTTGGCCCCGTTGGCCACTGCTGTCGGATCTGGAGAGTGAGGCTTATCTACCTTTTTACCTTTGACCTTTATATCTCTCTCTATGACGTTTCTTTCCTGTTGCCTGTGGAGTATTTTAGAGATTTCATATATTTTCTTTTATCATGGATTGATCTTGATATGATTTTATCTTAAAAAGAATTTTTAGTGAAGTAGTGGGGGTTAATATTTTGCTACAACTGTAGGGATGTTCGTAAAGGATGATAATGAGGGGAATATGTTTAATTCGTAAAATATGGAACAGAAATTCACCAGCTTTGATTAAAGTTATCAAGTTATCGTTATATTTATTACCTTTACCAAAAAGTAGCATATATACTACATTACCTTTTCTGTTTCTTTAATTATAATTATTAAAAGCAAGTAAACAGATTAAAGTGGCTTATTACATCTGGTATACGTTAAAAATTGAGGAATTTTTATTTATTTTTTAATAGTTAATCCAGCTTGCTGTGGCTGAAAAGGTTAATTAGCCTAGGCAAACTGCACAAAGTATGAACCATTGCAATTATTGCAATCCAATTATTTGCAGTTGAAAGTCCCAACTTGGGACTAGTATATTATAATATACCTGGTATAATGGTATTTTTAATTTTTAATAAATATTGCGTACTTGGAATATGTGCTGCTTAGTTTCTGCTACTGCTATTCTCTTGCATATGAATCTTCATAAATGCTTTTCTTTCCCTTATTACCATTAAAAATGATAGCTTCTACCATCCGCATCCTTTGCATTTATATGTAGGGGGATTGTTAAGAAAGATGCAACTAGAATTGCTGCAAATAAATGCACATTTCACTCAACATCAGATAGCAATGAATAGAGTAACACTATGAATAATAATAATGAATAGAATAGAGTATTTTAAAAGCATGCATCGTTTAAAATGCAGTACCACTCAGAAAAAGATGAACCACTGACTCGGACAACTGCTCAAACGGAACGGATGAAAATGCATGCATAAAAATGTCTTATCCCATCACTCATGTTTAATTCCGAAGAAACTATTAAAGTTTCCTTTAAACTACCGTAGTTAATTAAGAGTTAACCAAAACCGAAGCGAACAACCTCCTTCGTTTAACTGCCTAAACTCCCATTCACTTTAGGGACTACTGAAACTGAAAGAAAGCAGTTACGGTGGGTAGAAAAGTAATAAATTAGTAAGGGATAAAATGATACTTACAAATGCAATCCTTCACGTAATCAATAATTAATAACAGCTTTGAAGTATTTAATAGTGAATTGATAAAAAATAAATAAAAATGGAAAGGCTTAACACAATGTACGGACTGACTTACCCATGTAAATACATTGTTATGTTCAGTATTTGTTGCATTATTACCTTAATCTAGCCATGTTAAACTGCACCGCATTATTACAGGTTTGCTAACCATTCTCGGCCAATGCTATGCTGAAGATGAAATCATTACAGGTTGTATGCATTTTTTCCCGACCAATAATTATCAAGTCGAGTTATCAGCCTCCAACCTTATCATCAGCACACGCACAGGTAAGATCTTTTCAGTACTTCTATACCGTCCAGAGTCCTGACCACAGAAAATGCAACCAAGTTACCACAACTAACAATTGCATGATTTATAGCGCTATCTTTTATGGCCCGGCTATTTGTACAATTAAAGGAATCGAATTGAAGGATACGGCTCTTTTTTTATTTGAAACAAGAAGGGTAATGCTATGCCATTGCTTATCATTATGATCACCCTTGTTATAATACTACAGCAATGCAATTTTGAGTGTACTCATGCACTTTCTAAGGTAAAGCTGGCTTACTTTAAGATATTATCGGCCAACATAGCAGATCACTGGCTCTGCATTCTGCATTCGGGTATGATTTAATGTGTAGCATTTTTATTTGGTGAAAATGGGAAAAGGTAATGATAATGAAGAGTGCTTTGAGTGACTGCTGTAACACAACTGCAGATAAGAGTGCATGGGGGTGGTGCCAAAACTGATACTCTGAATGCTAAAAAGTATTAATGCTAAAAAGTGTAAAATAGTATTGAGGTGCTGATGCTGGAGAGTTGGAGTTCCGATCTATTCCAATGGATAGGGTAAAAAGGGTTAGAAGAAATCCCACCCTTACAAAAGGATGGTTTTGAGGCCTATTGCTTATGCTTCAGCTAAACTTGCGACACTCACAACATATGCAACTGAAACCCAAAGTTAGGCGATGAGGCCTGACGTGAATGAGGCCTAGAACTAAAGCTTTTGCATGCGGCCGAGAAAGAGATGCTTTAGTTTAGTATTGGAATGGATATCTTGGTCGGATGTATGAATGCATGTAGAAAATGTGCATTAACTAATGTCCCTAAAATGTATATGTTTGGGTTGGCAGTGATGGGGATGGAGTATATAAGATTTTGCAAAAGTGAGGCAGGGAGCAACGGTTCTTCACTAGATTTGCACATTCGAACTCTGCATTTAGCATTGGCCAGAGAGGGTTGGTGAGCTTAGCTGTGATCTTGCCGAAAGTAAAGTAATTTAGATGTGGTGGTGAAAGAAATCGCAAGAAATAAGTTACCAAAATCCATCACCTATCACCTCACTACTGTGCGAACAAAGGTTTTTAGCACAGCTAGACTAGAGACTGCCATCATATCGATAATTATTAATATTATGTATTTTTCATAAAAGCTGAGAAATTGGGTTAAATTCAGTATCGAAGTTTGTAAATTGAAACGATCAGTTTATTAATTTGGAAAGTTTATAATTCTGGGGTATCCAGAATAAATCCTCAAGATTTCTGAGACAATTCTAAAATTCATGCATAATCAATAGTCCCAATTTCTGACTGAAACTAATCAACCTGTCCGCAAATAATAAAGTTCCTATTACATATCCTTTGTTCCTCAATGTGCAGGAGTCTGTAGGGTTATTTAAATGCGATTTTTCTTCCGGAAACCTTAACTTATTTACAAGTTTTTTGAGCGTGTAAAACTATAGGGAATTAAACTAGATTTGTTCAGATTCAGTCTAGCGTGCTTCAAGTTCCTGCGCGTCCTATTCTTCGCGAAACGTGCGAGCTTGACCAAGAAACGTTAGTTGGGTAAGCCATGAATAAGTTACAATGTTTCTTTCTTGATCCATTTATTACCTACTACTGCCTCCCTTTATATTACGTCTTTAATAGTTGTATGCATGTGATTTAATCAGTAAAACTGGAAAGTAATGAGTGGATGTTGATAGAATACCCTGATATACCTCGTCCGGTACCTGTTATTTGGCGTGAAATGCATTTTTGTTCCATACAGGATCCAACGTAACCGTTCAATAACTCGTTATATATTTTCTACCTTCAAATATTTTATTACTAACCGTATAGCCTACTTTTTAATTAGGTATTTTAGTCATAACTAGTATTATACTCAAAGTGTTGAGAATCAGCTTCCATTTAATTTTATTGCATCTTCACAAATGTTTTTGCCCAGTGCGATGAGTGGATTATGGTTTTATGGTATTTTTATCAAAAATGTTTGAGACATTAATTATGAAGGGGTTTTCCACGGGAGGATGTAATGTATTTTATTTTATAACTCTAATAACTTGAAAACAGAGATCGCAGTTTCATTCACTCAGTCCCACTGCCTGATATTCATTGCACTTGCACCAATGCCATGAGAATAAATGTTCACTCAGTATTATCTCTATTTTTATGGTCAATTATAATCGCCTTTTACATCAATCCTCCTTGCTCTCTGTATCTCTTTTGAGTTTAAAATAACGACTATTAAACTTTGTTTCTGTTGGACACAGAGTAAATTAGCAGATAAGCTCATTTCATGCATATCATAAATTAAATGGATGGTTAGTGTTTGAATAAGCCTTTGGGGGAAGGCTGATATTTTAGCTGAACATAAGAAGGCAGGGTTGGTCATAATGGGACTATTCCATATCTCTAAAAAAAACCAATTGAATTTTCTCCCAACAAATTAATTAAATAAAACTTAAATAGAACTATTTCTCTGATATTTGAATAGTCCGTCATCATAATTCGACTCAATCTTGAGTGAATGAGTAAATCATGAAAGTATCTAGATACTAAAAGCTGTGGTTCGTGAATGTTTAGACTTAAATATAGGAACAAAGATCATGCTATGTTGTAATGATAAATTGATCCTTTTGTCATTAGTGTCAAGCAATGAACTTTGGCACGGCTGTTTTATGCATCATAATTTCAATGATATCAGCAAACATTATTTTCATTGTGCTTTCACAAAATATCTCTCCATACATGCACAAAGTAATTTAATTTGAGGCACACGAATACAAACCACAGCCTCTAACACTTCTGGTACAATATTGTTATTAATACTTATCTCAAGTACTTATAATTTAATACTCTTAGTTAAACATCAACGAGTAGAATGACCAGGATAATCTTACTCTCTGCATGCATATTATCGTAAGTTTATGAAGAGCCTAGGCTGTGCTTCTCATAGGAGCTCCAGGTTGAGTGACCATAAGCTGGACTTTTTTGATTTTGGATGTTTTATAGTGTAGAACTAAATAGCTTGGCAGTATGCATATGTAGCTCTGGTTCCAGCATGAAATTAGTTCATGCACAGAAAAATATAGGTTGCATTTGCCCCGTTTAATTTCACAGATTAAGATAACAATTTTTGCAATTGATGCATTTTTTCTTATCAAGCAAAGATGCAAAGTTTATCTTTTTGTGACACAAGATGATACTTGGTCACTTGTACTAATTTAAGCTTCATATTATATTTCACAAAAGTAGAACGGTTTGGTTATTTATTAAAACATGTTTCATAACCAAACAGTTTGTGAATCAAAGAATTCTTATGAAAGAGTTCTTTGTACACTCATACTTCTTTCTTTAACATGCTTAAGTCACTTTTTGTAAAAAAATGTAATCACAATCACCTTTCTGCCTTTATCTCTATTATACAAGAAATCCAACAAGATGCAGCGTACCGAATGTTTATCAGGAAACAGCTACTAAATAAACATTAATATTAATGCTCCTAAAAACATCAGATTCATTCAATCAACAATATATGCATCTCCACTCTCAATAACTTGTTATCCAGTCCAATCCAATTTTATGCGCAAAAAAATGATATACATTTTTTCTACGAGCGAAGGGGAATCGCAGATTGACCGCTTGTATCAATCCTTGTATACACGTTTCTCAGGGTCTGTAACTAAACGGGCAGTCTTAACAAGCTTTAAGTAATGCCAGCAGATCATCCAATGGATAAATTATATCGCTTCTATACTAACATTGCATAATCCGTACAAGAAAGCAGGGAATAAATTATGCATACAATTTTCAAAAACGCATGTCAATTATAAATATACTTTGAGTTGCTCTTCGTAGTTTATTTTTTTTTAATTACGATAGTAAATAGTTGATTTAGCGTGACTTTTAAGTTTCCTTGAGATGTATAAGACTATTTAATGGATGAAAAACTGTAGTCAAAGAGTTGTATTTTCATTTTGCTATTTCTGTTTATATTTCAGACGTACTAGGGAAAAGGGACAAGGTAAAATGTCAAGACCAGAGTCACCTTTATTAAGACAAGATGGTAAGCCGGGTACTCCATTTCCAACCGACTACACCACAAGGGCTTATTCGCTTGCCGATGATCTCAGGGAAACAAAGACTTCCTCCCGTCCCTCATCTTCATCTCCGTCTTCAAATCAGGTTGGATTTAGCCCTGTTTAGCTTAGTTTGTATCTTTAATTAAAAAACGCAATTGTTGTAGCAATAAAATGATAATGGGCTTGAGGTACTTATCGTGTTTTGATCGATTTAAATCTGAAAGAAAGTTTATTCAACTACTCCAATGATTTTATCCATTATGAACCATTTTTGAAAACGTCAACGCAAATTTTCAGGTGTCTCCTCGTCTGCATCTTGGTCTCATGAGAAACGACGCAAGAAATTCACCTGGTATGATTTTTGGTGGAGAAAGTCCACATTCGATTGATTTAGTTTTGAATAAAACTCGTAAGCGAACAAGATCATCAACCAGTTCGCTTGGAACACCTTCAAGAGATAGTAATTCTCAGGTGGGAAAAAACAGGGTGTAACCTGACCTTATGTGAATAAACTTCCAGAAGAATTAATGACAAGAAGATTATAAAGCTATTCAACTTTTGCTATTTTATTTCCCCAATTTATAGAAATCTAGACGCCCTACGTGTGCTCGATGTAAAAACCACGGCTTGATCATCGCTGTGAAAAGTCATAAGCGTTATTGTGAATGGAGACACTGTGTTTGTGCTAGTTGCATAATTACGGTTAACCGACAGCGTGCAATGGCTATACAGGTTAGAACAATCTAAATATGATTCTTTAAATGACAACGAGGAGGAAGGACAGTTAGCAAGAATAAATAATTCCCATCCGACAAATAAAAAATGACCCGTGGATGAAATTAACCGAGTATAAATTACTTATTTTATTACTTTCTCAAGGAATAGTACTTACTATACAATGGTAAAATTAGTGTGGTATTTAATTAAACATAATTTATCTTTACTGCATGCATATCATATTAGTCGTAATGAGTTCCAATTCCAATGGATCGAGATTCAATCATTCAATCACTCGAGTATTAAATTATAGTTGATGAAAATATACCTTTTTATATTATCATTACTTTTTCATGTTTTAAAAAGTGACAGAATCTGAAAGAGGGGATAGAGCGTGAAGACAGAAATATAGTTGGCACATACAGATTCATTGACGTGAATAATTAGTTTAGTTTAATAGAGATACGGCTACCTATTAAGAGATTCCTTATTTAAATTAAAAGTTTCCAATTTAAACCAAAAGGGCTGGAATAAAAGTATTACTTTCTAATGTAACGTAGTTAAATGCATAGATAGATATATTTTATCTGTGAGTCTAACTGAGAGGCTATAAAAACGAGCGTATGACGCAAGGCTAAGGTTTTATTCATACAAATTATGAGTTTTAAGTTTTTATTCATCAGTTATTTAAAAGGTTCACAGATTATTTTCAATGAAAAGTCATGGCACGTGCCTCCCGTTGGAAGCAGGAAGATAACAATTTAGTGCAAACTTTGCAAATAAAGTTGCAGTTTTGTTTAATCAAGTAAGATAATATTTTTCTGTAAAGTTGACTCAACAAACTAACAGCCCATCACATAATGATACATATTCACTCTAAACATCATAAACATATTCGCTCTGCTCTTATCATTGCGAAAGGGAATACAATGTAAATGCTACTGGAATGAATTGGTTTCAACTCGATGGACAAAGTAGGGCATACGGCGGTTTGTTGTCCGAGGAGTCTCAATTTATCAATAACAGGATGAGACATCAACTGCCTTGTGTACGTCTTATCCATTTTCCATTGATTTACTCCAGAACGCATCAAGGTTGATGATGGCTACAGCCTAGGATTTAAACATATAATTTTTATTTAAGTCATAACTCTGCCTTGTGCTTTCCAAGTGCAACTCTACAGTCAATTCTACGGGAGGGAAAACCTTGAGAATTCTGAGGATTTAGGTAGTTTATATGCATACAGTGGTGTAAACTTGAAATGAGTGACACATGCAATATCTAAGTGATAAAAATAGTTTCCTAAGGGGCTTACCGCATAATAGGATTACAATGTATTTTATTGTTATATGGAAACTAACAATACTGTACATTGTTTAGGTTCAGTTATTTTTTTAATAGCAATAAAATCTCAGAATAATAGTCCATGACATTCACTCCTTTCATCCACCATGCAACTTGACTTGGCTCTCCACATGAGTATTTCCAATTCCAGGTTCATAAACGCAAAAGATCCGAAAGCACGTGTGATGATGTACAGAAATAAAATAAGGGACGAGAATTAGCCATTAAATCACAATAGGATTACGAAACTATATGTCACATCCAATCCAATTTAGATAACGTTTGCACGGCACTATGCAATAGTTAACATGAAAATAAACAGTATGAGCGTACCGTCGGGTGGAAGTTTGCAAAGAGAGAGGGGTCCAAGAGAGAAGGGTTAGGTCAAGGGGCCCTTGGATGGTCGAACTTAAATTGAATAAATTACATGACCCAGACGCGGGTTCAATTTCAGGTGAAACATAGGCGGGATCAGGTCCAGGACGAGGCGAGGGCTGCTGAATTGAATGCAATGCAAAGCAGCACGTCGACCGGTCCCGATTCTGAAACCGCGCGGAAACACCGTAGGTCAAGCGACTCCGACGATCCCGACTCCTACACACCGATCTCGGTCAAACTGTCCCCACCAACCTCTCCAGAAGTGACTGGTAACCGGAAGTTCCTTCTTAAAGATGATCACGGTCCCCGACCTCCCCTCACACTCAACAACGACAGTGAGAATCATGACAATCCCCGTCAACGGTCCCCAAGTGAAAGCAGTAGTCGGCCGAGCTCAAGGGCTGCTAGAGATCGAGAAGAGATCATAAAACCATTTGATATGACTACAACTAATAGAAATCATGTTCTAGCACCCTTGAAGCATAACACTAATGGAGGAAGTCCCTACTACAAACCTCATTCTGGAGGCAGGGGAATTCTAGGTCCTCTGGGTTATCACGGGGGGAAAGTTCACGGAAGTTCATCAAGTCTGGTATCTCCTGCTTCGATTCCTTCATCCCCACCAAATCATATGTCTCTCGCTGCGGCGGCCGCTGCGGCTGACGCTGTTGGGGGTCTTGGTGCACTAAAAATGTATCCCAATTTTCGTAAGTTATCTTTTTTCCAATCTCTTGTTTTTTAAGTCAGTGCAATGGTCGATATTTAATCTATTCCAAAGTCCATTACATCATTCATCATTTACATTTATGTGGAAAACTTTGCAATTACAATATGCCTCGGTAGCTAGATATTTATAGAATTCTTATGAGTGTGTAGAAGGTAGGAGAAATGGGAAAGCCATTACATTTTAACTACTGTGGGTGAGTGAGTGGAAATGTCCATATCTTTAAGAAGTTACTTTACCTCTTCAGTGTTGTTGTTGGCTGAAACAACCAAGCTCATACATAATGTTGCAAGATTGGACATTCATAAAGGTGTAAAAGCATAAAATCCTAGAACGAACACGCTAGCTAACAAAACATCATCAACACAACAGCTAGTAAGCCCTTAAAATTCAAAAGATGCTTAACTTCATGTGTTTATTGCATGCATTTCTTACTATGACTTATCAGCAGAAAAATAATGTAAGCTGAAGAAGTAATCTTAACAAGCAGCAAACCAAAGGAAGTACCCCTGATAGCAAACTGTATTATGTATGCTGAAAGTATAAAGGACATGCTATACATAGACAGAAGTAATAAAAGGTTAATAAGTAGAAAGGACACCCAGGTGTGATTTGAAATAAGGTTGTAAAAATCTTAGATTTAAAAGCTATAATAAGCATGCAACTGTACCAACGCAACGTCTACTAACTTACTACTTGATGAATAAAAGGCACCTTTTTCATACTTAATTCCTTTTCAAGAGCCTTATTTTCCCTGCTTTATATGGATTAGTTATTGTTAGTTTGCTTATTGCCAACTCTTCTTTTTTTATTTCTATCCAGTTTTATTTACACGCTTGAATCATGTATTTATTCATGCTGAGATAGTATTTTGTAGACTGCAATACACTAAGAATTCTGTATTAGTAATCATAATCATCGCGATATCAAATATTTAAACATCTAAAATGGTAAGGTGTGCTACTAATGTACCTAATGTAATACAGTGGTAGTGTTCAACTGCTAGCCATTATATAGAGGACAGAGAGTCAGGATAAAATCTGACGATTACATTTTACAGCTTTGTTAACTTATTTTATGTTTCGTTACATGTACTTAATTGTAGAGGTTATCACCAACCACGGAATGGGAAAAGAATTACTTATTAATATTTCTGCTTCGAGGCCGTTTAAAATTGCACTGGCGATTATAATCTCATCTCATTACACATTTTACACCTAGTTACGTTCGTTGAAGATGTGAGGCTGCTGGCTAAGGTCTGAGCGTTAGCCGGTTAGCCATAAGCATACAAAACGGCAAGAAGGCAGTTGACATAAGTCCTACGCTTGTTCAACATTTAAAAGTTTTATTGCAACCTGGTTGCAGACTTCATGGGGCTTGTTTTAAATTTTGAAATATGCAATGTATGTTCTCTACTTCAGTAGTTACCTATCATTTTACTGCACAACTGATTGAATATTTAATTATTTAAAACCACACTTAACAACCAACTACAGAGACTATACATACTAACTAAAACTGACTTTCAAATAGTCATTCTAAGCATATTATTAGAGCAGGCTTTGCCTTTACTTCAGGGAACCAATAAGGATTTGTGAATTGCAGGGCATGGCCTCGTACTTATTACTGAGGAAGGTTATTAAAAAGCTGAGCAACAGATTTAAAAAAGGGTTAACGACACGAAAAAAATTAAAAAAATGTTCACAAAACTTTATCGCTCATACTTTTTTCCAACACAGTCCTATGTAAAAAGTGTTTATACACTTGGGTTGCTAACTCAAAGTCTACTAAATAAATACATATACTCTAACACAACTTAAGAGTTGGTTAGGTGAATGCTGTAATGAGGATGGTAGTTTATGCGAAAAAACTTACAAAACTTAGTACAAAACAGCACAAAGCAAGGAGGGTTTCTTCTCAAAAAGCAAAAGGCAGGTCGAATTGTACGGTACAATACTTCAGAGTAATCGTTTAAAAGATCGTAAAGATTTTTGGAGGAAAGAACTAAGAAAATTCATTAATTTCATTCTTAACCGCAGAAATTGCTAGCTGTTTGTTGTTACAATATTAACATTTTGATACTGTTTACATTTACTTAACGAAAGGAACTGGGAAAGGGAAGGATTTTTGGTGCATTAAAAAAAGTTACAGTGCCGCTTTCAAAAGGTTAATTTATTTTTCAACACTTACTTAATTCACGAACGATTAGCTCAAATGTTTTGACAATATCTAAACGTGTCTCACATAAATAGAAAAATATATCAATGAAAAAGAGTTACATTTTCTCCTAGCTTTCTCCTAGCTATATTCTTTGACATTAAAATACTCTCTCTAACTGTCCTCCACTCCTCAATTGCTTCATGTATTACTCTATTTACGTATTAATTAGATAAAGCAGCATCATAATACGAGATAATAAATGTGATTAATTTTAATGAAACTGCGTTTGCATTTAAATTGAACCACTTTACTTTTAATAAACCGGAGTTAATTTATTTCCCCATTCAGATTGACAACCCGAGAGTTCCCTATAAAGATTTTTGTTACAAATCAGCCATTAATTGAAAACATGCTAATTTCTTTTTAGCATAGATATAACCAATTAAAATGTTTATTCTTTTTTAACTTCTCAGTGTAATACGTCCTGCGTTACAAACTGGCTAGAACATAAGGTTGAATATATTTAATCATGCTATATGCTAAACATTTTAACAGTTAAATACAATTTATTATTACCCTCGTACACACAGCTCATTTCATCTGTTCAATATGCCTTTCTTTATGTTCCTGTTGCCTGACATAAACCCAAATAAAACTAAAAATAAATAACCTCTTGCAACTTTCATTCCTTTTTTAAAAATCTCAACTTTTACGACAGTTCGAGGTGCAACAGAACCAATAAAATGAATCTGTGATGGTAAGATGTATTTTATTTTACTCGTTGTGCTAAAAAACATTTGGCCTGCAGGATGATATGATAATTGTGATTACAATGCAAACAACGATAGCAATAATAATATTTTAAATCATATTCATATACCTTAGGTTATCTTGTCTACCTTTTAAAAATTATATTAGCAGTCAGCAGTAGTAGGGGTTGGTTGAGCTTGAGCAGTAGTTGCATGCATTAAACTGGGTTCTTTTTATTAGTAGTTAGTAGTAATACATATTCTAGATGTGTGTAAGTTATTGTCATTTTATTCCGATTCATTTCCTCACCTCTGTCCTCCTTCTGTTGATAACTTTCAAGATTGGCCAATATATTAGAGCTGACATTGGTCATATCTATTGAAATAGTAACACGCTACCGGAATTATTTATATTTAATTTTTTAGCTTTACCTGCTACTTGCCTACACCACACCTCCCTATCAGCAATATTGTAAAATGCTCAGCATGCTACATGTTAATAGATGAAAACCTTTTGAGCTACATCCGTTTTATGAGCAACCGGTACGATTCCACCGAACCGATTTTCTTTTTCCATCCCTTCTCTCCTTGGAAATAAATGTAAAGTTCCTTGCGTATGAGCCTATCCACCACACCCAACAAATACATATGAGACTCATCTAGAGTTATTTTATTCATCTCTTCCTATAAAAAGCTTTTTTCTGGGCTACGGTTGGCAAGAAATTGCCGGATCAGTTTGCCTTAGAGTTTGATGGGGATATCAAATAAAATGAGAAGAAGAATGGAAGTGGACGGATCTGGATGACTATAAACCCCTTTAAAAGTCCCAACCTTAGCACCTAGTCAGTAGTAAATTGCAAATGGAAATTGTGATTCAAACTATTCTATTGCCTATAAAATTTCTATCCACCAACATGGACCCACAACGCAACAGAAGCTCGTTGAGGCGAGCAGGTCTGCACACAGTTAGTGATACTCGTAAATCCAAAGCTAAAACTTTAACCTATCATTTTAGTGGTACTAAACAACTAATGCTAATGGGAATAATGTATACTTTATATTGGATGGGAGAAAAACTTTGACTGAAGAACTACTATTATATGTGCTTGCTTATGAAACGTGCCCTTAAGTTAACCAGGATTTTTCCTTCCTGTTATCGATACAGTCTCGAGATATTTCGAAAGTGGTAGGTAGAAGGAACTAATAGTATAGGTAAGGCGGACAGCTATGATCACACGGCACGGTCTGTCCGAGATCATCATATAAATTAAATCAAGTAAAAGCTACCGTACAGTGATAGTGAGTTTAAGGGGGTAGTCAGGATCTAGGTTCTATTGTTGTTTTACTTGTAGTGGGGCCATAAAATTGTACACAAACTGCAGGGATTAACAATATACTGTTTTTCAGCATGCCATGCATGTAGGAGAGGTGGATTAATCAATAAAATTATATAGTTAAAATAAGTTAGTATGGAAGTAGTGAAGATTCGAAATTGTAAAACATTATTTTACGATTCTGATTGTAATAAAAGTTTAAAGCTCATAGCTGGACTTTGTTCTTTTCTGCTTTCACTCCTAATTTTTTTTAAAATATGCTCAACGTTAAGTTGAGCTGGAGCAGGACTAAGCAATTTTTAAGGTCGCATGGTTAGTTTGTATATATGATGGACAGGGTTAGATACCCTTATGTCGTAAATAGCTATCTCTAGAATGTCGCGTCTCTTTGAGCAATCAGGGGATGAGTTTATCGCCTACAGTTGGCAATAGGAAGAAAGAATGACACTGGTTTGGTTTTATAGATGGACATTAGCATATGTGTAACTTTTAAGAGCTAATCAAAGTGAGGATTTATCAAGAAGGAATCTGTTTTATGCCTCTGTTTTCGAATATTACTAGCAATTACAATGCAGTCTTCTCGCATCTCATCATCCCTTACTCACACTCTCATCTTTTAGCTATTTTATACTTTATTTTATAACTTAGTGGGATGCCTTTCACTTGGTTGAAATTGGCTACATTCATTGAATATATATGACCCTCGTTAAAATTGTTGATGAGTAAGTGTGGCATCAGCGTGATGTACCACCTTGCAATTGTCAACTAAATAACCTTTGCTTATCTACTAACCCTCTCGTAAGACTTAAACTAAAATAACACAGCTGAAGTATTACTGGAGGAACCAGTAGGATTTATTGGTTCAGCCTTGTATTATGTATACCTGTAATTACTACTGCTGCGGTGCAGTCTTTAAAAACAACTTTTTAAAAGACTTGCACCTGGGTCACAGTAGTGTTAGAGGGGTCGAATGGGAAATACGTTTTTTAAAGCAGTTTCCTACTGCTTGGTTCATAAGGCTAAGGTATAATTAAAACGTCACATACCCCATTAAATTGACATTTCAGTACTCCAGAACATGCAGTTATTTTGCTTGCAGTGATACCAACAATTGAGATGTAGGCAAGTAAAATGATGAATATCAGCCTTAAAAATCAATCAATCATATAGAGTTACTTATTAATTGATTTGTGCTGTGGATGTTGTCAGTAAGAAATGATATTGTTATAATCTTCTAATTAATATCTAACGGCAGTATCATTCGAGGTAGTCAGTAGAAGATTATATACAAGTTATATGCATGATGTCTAATTTACTTACTAAATTATAACGTTCATTGTCAAAAGCAAAACTTGTTTCTTCCACGAAAAGTTAATTTAAAAAGTATGCTCATGACAAGAGCGACTTCCCACAGAACAGAAGATCCATAGGGCGTATTCATTTTATAATTTTAAAAAAAACTATAAAAAGTTAAAAGCAGTTTGAGTGAAGGAGGTTTAAGGTTTCGCTTCAGCAGCAAACCCGATGAAGTGACAAGCATAAGAAAGTAAAGTTAATGTGCACTAAAGTAAATTTTTACTCTTCTCAATTGGCATGTTTGCAAATTCGCATAAAAATCTTAAACTGAACCGTTTAACTGTTTTTAAATATTAATCGTTTCATCAGCACATTCATTACAAGACTAAAGCTCCGGCTGTAGGCCACTTCAGTTCAAGCAGATGTTACGGCTGAGTGGTTGCTTCGTGCATGCATTGGGTTAATATTATGAGCGTTTAAAAATGAGTTGTTCAGTTGGTTAGCTAAGGTTCCCAAATTCGAATTGAAATTAAGTTCTTGCAACAATAAACCTTGCTACATTCCTTACGCTTCCTATGCCTATTAAATACTACTCTACAGCCAACTACTGATACAATCCAACAGCTATTTGAAGTCTATGAGCTTCTAAGTTGTAGTAGTGGGAGTAGTAGTAAACATTGCTTTGCCACCCTACCCTCCCATTTATCTTGCAGGTACCAAAACAGGCTTAATGTTCCATTTTGTCTACTAAAGGGGTGGGTATTATTCTTGTAGAAAAGTAAAAATTATTTTCAGCCCAAGAAATCATGTCATGTTAGTCTTAATTAAAATCAATTGGCATGTTCATGCCTCATTCCCTTTGTTCTTTCAATTCAATGTAAATGTTCTCTAGCAGTAGTTAGTAAGAAATACGGAAATGGATGGGATGGTAATTTCCGATATCCGCCCACCTACCTTAACCAAGAATAACGAAAATGAACCAATGGATAATTAATTAATACTACTACTTTTCTACTGCTACATGGTATGACTCACAATTGATTGCTGTTAGGATTGGTATCTTTATTTGTACGTGTCATTTCCATATTGCTACAATAATAACATTCTTCCTACGATGAGACTACGACGATATACTTAGCCTGACTTCAGTTCAATGTGCACAGGAAAAGTTCTTATGTCATATGCATGATATCTGGGTGATAATTTTTTTTGAATATGAATAATAGACTTAAAACTTGAAACAAAAAGCAATGTAGCAAGAGTTGAGACTTTCTTTGGGGATAGAAGTAAATCATTGTGCTTCTTTAATAGTTTTTAAATAAGTTTAACGATACAAAATTATAGGTTAGCTACAGCTATGAGGTATCACTTAGAGTAATCAATCTATGTGTAAGGTTTTATTACGAAAATTGTTTCGAGCCCGTATGAAGCGTTTCGAACCTATTCTCCACGTTGTCTGCGTTGTTGAAACTTATTCTACGCTTTAATGTTTTATGTTGTGTATATCGTTACTCAAGACAAGAGGTGGGTTATTAGCCATGAACAATTCATCGTAAATGGGTTTTAATACGTTTTCAACCGCTATACTTTTGCATTGTAGGAAGGAGTGTGCGTGACTTAAACTACTTTGTCAAAGGTAAGGTGGTTGGTTAGTAAGATATGGTAATTGTAAGGTAAAGTTTAGGTGTACTTTACAGTTACGAATGGGTACTAGAGAAAGAGACATGTTAAAAGTACTATAAAACATTGAGACTAAAGGGAATCTAAAATATCACAACAAAAGGTAGCTTTAAGAAGCATTAGTAATATTGTCTTAGTCTTTTACAGACACTGTTCTATTTACCTGTATTATTTCAAGCTTTATCTACAGGCTATCACCCTCCTGCACTTTTATAGAAAAGGAGGCTA
This sequence comes from Hydroisotoma schaefferi, assembly GCA_034682405.1. NCBI lineage: Eukaryota > Metazoa > Arthropoda > Collembola > Entomobryomorpha > Isotomidae > Hydroisotoma > Hydroisotoma schaefferi. Next base: position 28,613 of record JAQFZX010000610.1, on the reverse strand, counting down.
TAAAACAACCTTTTTAGCCTCTTTTCTAAACAATAAGTCCGTAACTTGCTAGTTCATGCGTCTCATATTATACTTGGCTCGGATAAAAGTGCGATGCTAAAAAATAGCCTACCTCCATTCTAGGCAATACCTATATAATATTGAGAATGACTCATGGGATGAATGGAATAAACTAATTTTAAATTACAATGAAAACTGCAATCGAACGGTCATATTACTATGTGGCAACAAAAAACCCATAAACCTGTAACTGAACGCTTGATAAAGAAAAATATACTCACCTTGTTATAAGTTGCAGAGTTGTAGGAAAGGCTGTGTGAAAGATTTAATAACGAGGCTGTACACGGTTTACAAGGGTCAATCGTCTGTCAGATATTATTACAGAAACCAATCTTTTAGTGTATTGTTGTAGTGCATTTTTTGCATCTTCTTGATAGCATTCGAAATTTATTGATTCCAAACTTTCTCTACTCTTTACTACTTATTTTGTCTGAAATAATTTGTACAAACAATTCCATATCAGTTTACTATACGGCCTTTATGGGGTTTAAGTTATTGTTTATGAATTTTCTAATCAAGACAGAGGACCTGTTATTCAAGTCATAAATAGACTAAAAACCAATGAATCATTATTGTATGGTTTGATTTCTTTTGCTCTATTCGATAGTTGGATTGGTTGTGTAACGTTTGAACAGTGTTAACTTCACAAAATAAAGAATGAAGGTAGCTATTTTGATTGGGTTATTAATTAGTCTTAGAAGGGACTGAGGTTCATGCGATGCTTGTGATTTAATTTAATTTTCTTATCTTCATATTTCAAATAGTATGAAACTGATTGCAACCAATTTTTAAAACACTGCCTGCCACCCCAGTTTGAAGTAATATAGAACAGCATGATTTTAATTTAATGGCAAAATGTTTTCCAACATGACTACTTTTTCCCAAAATGTTCTACTTACTTTTGCAATGATGCAGTGGGAGCGGATGGAAAGCTCATTTCTCTTAGTACCACTATATAATTCTTAGTCGTCTACTCTGAAAAACTTTCCCTAACCTCGGTGAAATCTTAATTAATAAGTGCAATCAATAAATTAATATTCAATCAAGCAATTTACCATCCTCGCCAAAAATACAAGACAATGTTAACCTAAGGCTGGATAGAAACTGAAGAAAATTCCTCATGAACGTTCATACTTTATAGAAACTTAGAAACCGATTCGAAGAGGCCTTCTGTCAAGCAGAGTTTAGTCAGTGGCTGTTTTACCGATCTCTGATGATCTTTCTGTATGCGTTTAACCAGTACTCACAGCTACATAATACAGCTCAGTAATACTACATAGATGTATCTTGTGTACCACTAAACTGCAAACAATGTTTTTCATATTTGCGAATTGCATTACAGTGTTCAATGTATTGCAAAAAGTTGGTTGGATGCGAGTCCCCTTTCCTAGCTGTCGTAATAGGAAGTTAATCATTCCAAGTAAAGTAGGGGACTACAAAGTTTAATTTATAAAAATAGATCAGATTACTCTGGGAAAGTTCTAAGAGAAGAGAACTGATGAAATGACAATTTTTACCTTTTTAGAAAGTAAACCTTTTGTAACGCCCTCTTAAAAGTTAAGCTTGCAGATGCATACTTTTCATGCTATTATTATTCTATTAACCTTTACTAAAAATCTGTGAATGTAACGCTAAATGACTAGTTACTTGTTAAGTTCATTTTTGAGGGATTTTTACAATGGCAAAAATGGTATGTCAAATAGAATTAGTTATTTGGACAAATTAACGCAATATTTTAAGGATAAAGTTTTCCTGCGGATAGAACTCTTAAAACAGTGTTAAGAACCAACCTTTACTTTAAATACAACAACAAATTAACTTTGCACAACGTGAGTTGAAATGGAATAAGTATAGTAATAGGTAGGTTTATTGTAGCATATTAGTGCTGTTTTATACTACGAAAAGTTAAACAGAAAAGCCTAATTTCATTAATTGGCAGATTTCAGAGGCAAAGAGTAGTTAAAAAATATGCTAATAGAATGTAGGATTATGATAGTTGCCTCGAATGGTAGCAGTAATACTAATAACTAGTCATAAACATAATTAATTATAGGTGGGCTCCTTTGGGTGTAATCGTCCACCATTTGTTTAACTTGTTCAGTCGTTTTTTTTACTAATGTTGAGATTATCTATAAGTAATGGAAGGGAAAACGAATATACAATAACATCACTTTTGTAATTAACCCATGATCAATCATTCCCTGCCTCTTTGTACTTTTATTATGATTCGGATTTGCTGAATGGATTATGTAAGAAATTAAGCTTGCATTCATGTCTTAGCAATAAATATGTTCATACGAGAAAGATTCTCTGAAAAACACAGTATCAAGTTACATTGGATATATATTTTAATGCTAAATTCCCTATGTTAAGCTCAACATTGTATAACAAAGTGTTTAATTTCTAATTTCTGGTTTGTCAACTAGAACAGAACGTTCATTCAGGAGTTTAGATTTCCCGACCAAGTAATATTTTGCATTAACATTTAAGATGGCTACTGAATTAATTTAGCTAATCCATGCAGAAATATTATAAGCCTTGAAAAAACTTGTGAAACTTCTCGTAGCTTATCGCCTTACTTTCCAGACAGCGTCCTAACCCTCTCACCTTTTAATGACTTATCGCATTCGTAGCTGGTATGTAGTTCCAGTTCCACGTGCATTAATAATGTATTCAGTTATTGCTAGCAACTAAGTTTACAATAAAAGTACAACAGCATATTTAACTTGTTCATGCTCATGACTATAGCAGAGTAGTGTCATGTTTACTGAATGTGTCAATGTTGCAATTTGTTTCACTTTTCTGCATGCAAGCACAAACAAGCATTGCCTTTAGTACGCTCAACATTGTAATAGGAAGTTGTTTTCCTTTCAGTCTGGAAGATAAGCTTACATAGTTTGTATGATCTCACCATGCTCATTAACTCCACATTAGCCAATGGACAAGGCTCCTTATACAAAAATAATGTCATCGTTTACAGATATTAGAGAGAATTTGAGTTATATTATAAATAAAACTGCAGATGAATGCAGTAAATTGAGTCCAAAGTTTGTTTTAAAACCGTATCAGGCAGATATCGTGTGTTGTTTCACATAGAATAATTAGGCCTATACATTACGACATTCATTTAGATAAAAATTTGGAAAGGTTTGCCACAAATAGATTCAAAAGCCACTTGGATTACGTTGGCAGAAGAAGAGAAATATGATTTATGGAAATAAATACGTTAGATAAAAAGCTTAAGATTTGGTTGGTAGACTACTGACTGTCTGGACGAAATAAGTCGTAAATTGTCATCTAATTGTATAGTAGAGCGAACTTCCAGACGAAAAAATTCTTTGGTGATAGTAACTTAAATAGTAAGTTTGTTGTACCCTTTAACCCTGCAAGGGTGATAGTAAAAGCCAGACAGGGATTATCTTGCAAAACTGAGTAAACAAAACTTGCAACTTTGTTAGATTAGGTAAGTCTAGTTTTAGTTTTGGCATGCAAAGTCAAGTTTATGATTATGTATTTCTGCTTCTGCTTGGTCAAACTGTCTGCCTGTATCTGCAACTGATTACAATTATAAGCAGATAGGATAAGGAATGGGGTGACTAATTCAATTGGCTGGCTTTGTTAGTTAATAGTTAGTACAGTGTGTAAAGTCGGAGTTTAATACTCTATTTATGACACAGAGCAAAAACTTTAATAAAAAAGTGTTACTTCTTATCTGTCTGCAGTTTGTATTACCTAAGATAAGGGTCTAAAAAGGAGAACAGAAGACTGTAAGGAAGGACGAGAATAAATCAATTTATGAGTTAAAATTAAGATATGAGAAATGCACAGAATGAGATAGCCTACTATAAAAAATCAGTTAATTTGTCTGGTTTGCGGTTAATGATCCCTTGACACGTTTTAATTACTCTAATGAGGTATGAAATGATAAGCTAGAAATAAACGCATATCCTGACATGTTTCATGAAGAAATTAAGGTGGAAATCCTTAAAGAAAGATATAATAAAATAACGATTTTGCAAAGAAATGTTTAAAGCTTTATTTGAAAATTTCATGAAATTTTCGTTTGCAGCATTCAACGGAGCTGAATCTGTGATTGATGGAATGAAGGACTCGGTTAAGGCATTGATTGACATATTTCGATTACCGATGGAGACGGACTTCGTAATCTACCGAATTCTAAAGGACTATCGGGGTGACTTTAAATTAGCTTCAGCCAGAATACTAGAAGGTACTTTGTCCCCTATTTACTCTGCCCTTTAACAAAGTTTTAAATGCACTTAAATACAAGAGGGAGAATTTGGGGCAACCGATTCCTTTCTATTATAAACCCTTATCCTAATAAAATACTATAATAAATAATTTATTTTTTATCAGCTCAAACAGAGTATCGATCTTGGGAACTATTCCGGGAAGCAGCCCGAGCAGCCAACCCTTACTACACCTACCCTTATTACTACCCCTTAGGAGCTAGTGCAGCCACGGCTGAGATTTATAATGCATTCGCTGCTGCTTCCAATCGAGAGAATCCTCCTGTATGAATATCCCTACCTTTTAGAATATTGTAATATTAATATTATTTTCAGTTGTATTTACATAAATTGGCAAAGGCTAATATTTTTAGAAACTTCAGCGTGTTCATAAAAAATGTTTGTATGCACTCCACTAATTGATTGAGTAACTTCAATTACATGTCTCTTAATGCAAGTAGAGCATGCAAGTTATTAGTTGTGCTACCACCATGCTATACTCTTGCCATTACTTTCATCAAGGCAACTATGAAGTTAGGTATAGTCCTAGATCTTTCTCATTATTATGATGCAGCTCTTCACTCAGATACAGAATCAATAAAATATTTCTGCCAATAGTCCATAATGCAGCTTAAAATCAATCAATCCTTCAAAATATAGCTGCGTATGAATTGTTTTACCTCAGAAACTAAACAAAGTTTCATATACAGGTACCGTATTTTGTTTGCGTATTTTGACAATTATGCCCCAAAATCTAGATTCTCTTATAATTGGGATTCGAGAGAGTTACACTACACTACTGTGTTTCGTTCTTGCTGTAGTTGTCTTAATTTTCCAGTGATTGGTTTGATTCATTCTTAGGATAAGTCAGTATCAGCAATTAGCCAATAAACCCATGAATCTCTTTAATGAAAAAAATCCAACCATATTATAGTAGAAGGTATAATCGGTCTCCACTAATTTTACCACAACTAACTAAGCCATAAATTAAATTCAAATTAATTCATGAAAAGCCAATGAATAGGATTGAAATGCATAACTTAAAACTACCGTCAAATAATAGAGCAGGAAAATTTCATTAAAATCGTTTAATCTTAAGAAAAATTTAGTTAATTTAAAATAATAATTAACTAAATTTTTCCGGAGATTCTTATTCTTGTACGTGTGCACATATAAGATACTTGACGAATGTACTAAAAGTGTGTGTATTGTGCATCATGTATGAACAGCCTGAACAGGTACTGTGTGCTAAGTTAAAATATGCCACTTTTGTTCATTTGTCGAGGGATAGAACGTGTTAGACTGAATCTTCCATCACATTAGAAGCCTGTAAGGTAGCTCTTTAAATAAAGAAAAGACTTAAAGAACGAAACGAAAGTCCCGAAGTTTGTTATATGCATTTAGTTGTACTATATTTAAAGTATTACTTGCTAAAGTATTGTAAATATGTACTTAGAAAATGTAGATAACGTCAAATAACGTTGTGTATATGCGTTTAGATATGTCGTTGCGTTGTAGTAAACGCTTTAAAATATATCCCCTTTTGAAGGCTCTGTTGATTCTAGACTTTAAAGGGTACTTAAAACTCTGAATAAAGTAAGTTTTTGTTGATCGGTGTCTTCATAAATTGAATTGATCTGGCTAATTCATCAAGTGTATTTATTTGCACCCCTGCCAGGGTAATTACCACAAAACTACAAAAGAATAAAGCAGGTGTGAATTAAGACTGAGCTAAGATTACTTTCAGTAAAAGCACTTCTTGAATATCTTTTGTAAGGGCTTTGTAACAAAATTTAGCTCCAAAGCCATGCATAATAAAAGTAAGCAAAGCTTGAGCTATAGAATAGAGTGGACACACGGTCAGTCGTGAATTGATGGGGTTACGTTGTCAGTAGTATTTTTGACAAAGAAACAAAGAACTTGTAAATTTCTTAACATCAGGTTCAGGATTGCATTGGCACGAGTCATAAAACCTTTTTACAAACAAACAAAATAACATTTGTCTGAAATATGTACCTTGAAGGCTGCTGGAGCTTTCAAATCTTTGCTTGCAGACTAACTTACTTGACTGCTAACAAATTAATGCATTCAGAAAACTTGTTCTGCTTACAATCTCGACAGCAAATGAAAAACATGGGAATCGACTGTCCCGTATTGTTCCCTACGTCATAAAACCTTTCCATTGCATCACTGTTCTTGTAACAAAGTTTAAATGGAATGTCAACATCAATATTTGAAGAATTGAGTAATCAAGAATCCACCCAACCTACATGGAAGCCCTTAAACTTAGATAAAGTTATAAAAAGTATTTTCACCCTTTAATAAATTATTGTCAAATGTATAAAAATCTGAAACAAGAAAAGCAAATATAGCAGTATAATGATATAATGAAGTAACGAATACAAAGAAAACATTTTGTTAGTGTGATAGATTGATTCGGAAGGCATCACCACCCTTATATACCCTGGGTCGTATTTAGGGGTTGAGAACTGAGGGCTGAGGGGGTATATTCTCATTGTTTCATACTCATACTTTCATGCATTCTCTCTACTTTTTACGTGTTTCTGGTCCAATGGATAAGACCAAATGACTACTAGGTTGTAGGATGCAGGTAGCGTAGATCTATCAAACAAAAAAGGGATGAAAAACATTTGCGCACGTCCACTCCAAGAACCCAGATCCGATGCATACATCTACCCACATACATTTTCGGGAGCTTTAAGGTTTATTGCTTATTTTATAGTTTTTCTTCGGGTTTTCTCAAAAAACGAAGGAGCAAACAGACTATACTGTACATGGGATACTTTTTATAGAACGCACGATAACGTTACGTTATTTGAAACCATTATTACGGTCAGCAGTTGCAGAGGAAGTAATAGGTAAAGATCTGGTAACTATTATAACTGGAGCGACAACGACGTGACGATGATGATTTCTTGTTGTACTGTCGGGGACATTCGAAATTAATACAAAAACAGAGAAATACTGGAGACATGAAGGCCATTAAGGTTTCAATTCCATTTTATGTTTCATCGCCCGTAATTCGTGTCCCCCTTTGCTTCTATCTTGGCCAGACCAATCCATTATAATGGTTCTCTGGCTAGGTTAGCCGTAAGTAACCGATGCTTGTACGTGAAAGGAATTAAGGACTTTATATTGCAAAAAATTTCTGAAATTTTACGAGCCAACCTGGCTACGTTGTGTACTAAAAGTACTAACGAAACATGTAATTAGAAGAGAGACATAAAATTTTAAAAGCCTTTCTCATCCTTTCATTTTAGTACTGACTGGCTGAGAAAAGTATACATATTATTACCAACAAAAACTGTACATACACAGTTTGCAAACTTTTTTGCTGACGAACTTGTAAACTGTCGGTTAAAATGACCAGAGAAACACATATTAAGACTACCAAGCATTAGCAATGTATATGAAATGCGAAGAAGTAGTGCTTTTTTGGAGAACTTATCAACCCTACTTGGCTAAGTTAAAGGGAGAATTGAAGAGATTAAGTGTAGCTATTGCCTTTCATATGCTTTGAAGTCACAAAATCATTGTATCGTGATTTAACATGGGAATAGTCGGTCGGCCGGTTGCTAGAAGAAGGGTTTGAACATCTTTACTGCTTTTAGCTTTTCCACTTAATGATTTACAATATTGAAGCAATAAAAAAAAGTAAGAGATGTAAATCTTATATGGTAGGCTATTCAATCTCCGCTTGCTCATAATTTTTATACAATTTTAATTTACGAGTACGTATTCATAAGATTTCATCGTTGATTGCCTTTTTGAAATAAAATAAAATAGATTCAGTTAATATTGAACTACAGAAAAAGTTCGTCGGTTAATTATAACAAAAGAAATTCGTGTCACTCTTAGACTATAAATTGTAAACTTATATGGCCGGCATGTGAATAGTTGACTGAGCATGTACACTTCCGCTGAAATTCCTCATAAAAAGTACTTTATTAGTCCTTTTTAACTCCCTTACTCCTAAAAAGTAAAAATATCTGATATGAATCTCGATTAGATTTGTAATGTAACTAAATTATTAAGATATTCTGAAAAGAGCATAAACCCAAAGGCTAAGTATTCTACAATATACTAAGCCAATGCATTCTTTATAACTTCGTTTAGACAATTAGTTAAGAATGTAGGTTATTTAATTAATATCAAAAGAAACAAATCGGGTACTATTTTACCCAGGTACAGTTTAATGAAACTTTTAAAACTTATATACCCATGCATGCTCAAATATACAAATCAAGCCAGGCCAGCTCACATCTTTGAAATCACCTCATAAACTTCCCCAGCTTGCTCTTTGTCAAGATATGAAAAAGTTTTTCACATTTAATATGAAGGGGTTTATATCCATAATAATAATGTTATTACTACTAAATTTCATTCCGAAGCCGGATTCATCTCACCAAGCAATCCACCACCCCATTATACACTCCATCCCTTACTGACCCAAATGGCAACATAAATGGATGAAAGGACTTTCTCCACAAAAGGCAACCTTTATATTTAATGGAGATAGTAATTTCGCAAAGTTTAATAAACACTTTCACTTACTACCCCCACCAGCAGTAGTGGCAGGCTAACCCTTCAGATTACCAACTTAATGCGCTCTATCTGCTGTGTTTAATACGCTCTCATGATAAAGTCCACTCGGATATTACATCCATTTAACCCTATTCTGTAATAACTCAGGGTATAAAATGATCTAGCTTAAATTTATGCCCTTGCCATTCCATCCGGGTATGTTTATTTATAGTAGAATAGTAGCGAAAGTAGAGAAGTCAGAACTAGTAGAGGATTTATACATAAAACGTTGTGGTAGGTTTATTTAATCCCTTTATATTTCATTTAATTCTCGTTTTATCATCATCATTCCGAGCTGGACTCCTGAGTCAGCTATAAAACTGAAAGTATGTGCCAAACCAATAGTAAAGAAAGTAATGGGAATTGCTAAATTGCTTCGAGATCCCTTTCTCCAATCCAATTTCACCCTTAGATTCTCTCATTTCTAACAATGATGCTCAACCTATGGCTACCACGCTGATAATACCGTTTATAGTAATATCAATTTCATTGCTATTAACATTCCTATTATTACCAACCATTGCTGTTTCCAATCTCGATACTGAAAGCCCTCTGTTTCTACGTGCTATGATGTGAATAAGGATCATGGGTTTGTTCGTTAGTGCAAAAATACACTCCAGTTTGCGAAAATCCTTCTGCAAGTTGATATACGGCAAACTGGAATTTAACAACCCTGTCGAATGGTTCTTGAGAAATGAGAAACTATGAAACTTTTTGTCTCCATCAATTTCCACCACCCTCTCTCTCTTATTCATTCACTCGAGGAATGTTAGCTAAATAAATATAGCCTAAGTTTTGCCTCATCTGTTTATATTACTATACCTTTTGACAGCATGTCCCTATCTGCGTACGGCTTTCCTTAGATTTACTAATAGTAACATTTACAATAAAAAGATTAAATCTTAAGAGCATATCTCAATCTCAAACCTTATTATTATTCTAAACCTCTGGTACTACAACTACAGGTTTCGTCGCGTTTGCCGATTTCTCTCTCATAGTAATGCATCCGAATCCGAAATGATCTTGTTTTTTCCTTAAATCTAGTAACAACTATCGTCCATCATCGGTTGGATCAAGGTCAGCTAGTTTATGTTGCATCCTATCTTTATAGGTTTCTTTGTAGAGCATATTATTATAATCAGAAATGGGAATGCAGTTTAGATATTGACAAAGTCATAAGTTAAAATGTTTTCAATGCATGTCTAGTTTTTATTACTTTGTAAAAATTCATTTTTTAAACGAGGTTTTAAGATAAAAAATAAAAATAAAACTGCATAAAAGGAAACGCCATATGCGATTGTGTTTAGCAAAGAACAATTTTTAAACTTTTCATGTCTCGGTAAAGTAAAATAACGAAGGATTGCATACAATAATTGAACTTGTATGAATTTGTATTAGCCATCATCAACATAACTCGCTGTGCGGTACGAGACACAGCATTGTGCAACATAATTAGAAAGGTTTACAAGGTAAGCTAGCTCTCCTAGGACGACAGGTAGGATTCTCCCAAACTTTTAGTTAGGAAATAAGGTAGTTTGCCTTTACCTATACCCAACACGGGAGTTTGTAGGAAGGGATAATTGAATTTAGGGAAGTTATGGGAGGCTCCTGAAGAACAATTACTCATGACACTTGACCCAATCCCAGTCCGGCCGGAGGGCCGGACCTACAAGACATGCTATGAATTATTGCATGGACTTCATTATTTATTATTGAAAACCCTCTTGGTTGGTCATAATGGTGGTATTCTTCTTATTATGAAACTTTTAGTTTTTGCTCTTACATATACCAGGTCGTTACTTTTATTTTTAAGTAGGAAAGAATAGAGCAGAACCATGCAAAAACCTTAACCTTTTCTACAACTTTTTTAAAGTGGAAAAAGTAAAAAAAAACAATTTAAAAAAGTTGAGCATATAACTTAAAGCTGTATGCTTCTTTGCTAGCAGCTAGCATGCCAAAGCCATGCCCTGTCTGCCGGGTCCTGATAGCATGAAATGGTAAAACTTGAGCAAAAATACATTGAAACCCGCATCGTTATTCTACTGTTTTACGACTTTGTCTCTCCCCTTGAAATTTTAACTACCTTCTCATCTCTTTTTGAAAAGAGATAACTTTTAAATGTATCTTAGAACCACCGTCATGTTTCTGTATACAACAGCAACAGACAACGGTAATAAAAGGTTGCATGTGTTGGCTTAAAAAGTATTTTCACACAAGAAGATCCCATTTTAGTTTCCTTTACCAAATAACCAAGAACAGAGTGCACAAGGTTAGTTTAGCATTTGCATTGCACATAAACCAAGTTTCCAAAATTGAAGTAAACCTATTTCTACTTCTTTATTACATGTCTTAGGTGGATAGATACTTTTAGCAAGGATGAAGGGAGGAAGGCTAAGAATTGCATGGATAGGAGACAAACATTATAGGAACTTCTGGTTTAGCACATAAAATTGATAGTATGTAAGTAGTTCTATTGAGGAAATATTATATTGGCGAGATTTGTGGTTGGAAATAGTCAGAATGGTTGCTTATCTACCTTTTTCCATTCCAGGACTCTTTCACTTTTAAGGTCTGTCTTAATGGTTCATAAATCTTCTGACAGATTATCAACGGATGGATGGAAAAATAGGAATTTGCAATGGGTGGCGAAACTCAGCCTCAGATTATTGGCCAAGGCTTTTTGTTCAGAATACAACATAACATAAGGTTGTATTAATTTATGGGATAGTTAATACAGTCACTAGTCTAGTACACATTTTAAGCGTAGGGGTAGCAGGGGGTAATGGGTGCTTCGTAACAAAAAACTGAGATAACCAACAAGTTACCTGACATGCATGGAGAAATCAGCAAGTTAGTTGCTATTTTTTGCTAAAAAGGGTCCTTATTTCTAACCTGAGTACTTGTATGGCGTCATTGATGTTGAATACTGAAGTACTCTTTCTCTTTGCATGCAAGTTCCTCGTGTATTTATACCTTATTGGAGGTACGGGTTTTTTATATGAATACCATATTTCCAGAAATAATTCCCCGTAAACTGAACATGAGTTAGACCGGGCGAATTTTAATTTTGTAACATATAGATTATGGATAAGGAGTGGAGAATTATTTAGAGGGGGAACTGTTAGTAAAGGGGGAATTATTCTGGAAATACAATATCTTTTTAACTAAACTTGAAATAGCTAAACTATTAGTTCTGAAAGGGTTTCTCTCCTTTTGCGGTAGCAGCAGCGGTATGAGGTGTCTAAAAGTCTGACCTTTTGTTTCTAGAAAGCAAAGGGTCCCTTCCTAGTTATCCAGCAGAGTCAAGAAGCAGGTCATCCGTAAGATATTGGAAATGACTAATAACCAAAATTGACAGGATGAACCAATGAAAGGCGCAACCACCAGGGGGTACTTACCAAAGCAAGGGGTACAACTACAAATAGCTTAACAAGTAAAGGATATGACCTGTACTATGTACCCCCAGAGCCTTAATTCCAAGGGGTACATTAGAAAACTAGGGGGTACAATGCACAGACAAAGTAAATTGTAAAATGTACCCCCAGAAATTGCGCCTATGGAATCAACAATTCGCTAATTGTAAAAGCACAATGAAAAATACACCCATGGGCCATTTTTATTTTAGCGTTGGGGGAGCCATTTTTATTCAACTTTAATGAAACTACACCCTTTTTTAAAGCCATTTTTACAAACTTTGATGGCACATTCTGAGCGGAGTTATGCATTCACCAACCAGTAACCAGAATTACCAACATTTAGAAAAATGATTGCAAAAAACAAAACCGAACAAAGAATTGACTCAAGTTGTTACTAAATTTTACACAAACAGAGCAGGAAATTTTCGACGGCTTCTTTGTTTTTTTAGGAGTGTTCAATATTCTCTAAGAGTATAAGTAAAACTCGCTCTCTCTCTCGGTTTCCTCCTGTACCACGTGACCAGTTTTAATAATCCTGCCAAGATAGAAACATTTCAAAAACTTCCGACGACTCCTTCCTGTTTTTTCAGAATCCGTTCTCTTTTTTATTTGCAATTGCAATAAATAATTGGAGATTCTTTTCGAAATTCGACATACTTACTTAAAAATTTACGGTTTGGGTATTTTGAACTGGACTAGAGTAAGAACTAAAAATGGAGCAAGTGACGGCAGGAAAGCCTCAGCGAGTCCCAAAAGTTGCGAAGGTATTTATTTATATTTTATTTAAGCACGGCACGGCACGGGTTTTGTGTTTGTGATTAGTTTTATTTCGATTTTATTAAGATTTAGAGACGTAAGAGATATTTAATTGTTGAGTTATTTGATGTATGCTTTTGGTTAAATATGTGCAAAACCTTATGCAAGTTCTAGGGAACCGTCAATTTAAAAAGTTTTAATTTGCTAGGATTTGTATTTGTTTTGTTAAAAAATGGAGATTTATTAGTTTTAGTATTATGCTATGATTTTGGGATGATTACACTTTTAATTATTTCATGTTTTATTTTAATTTTGTGCAGGTTAAAAATAAGGCCCCAGCTGAAATCCAGATCACTGCCGAGCAGTTGCTTCGGGAAGCAAAAGAAAGAGATTTGGAAATTGTTCCTCCCCCTCCAAAGCAGAAAATATCAGATCCTGAAGAATTAGCGGATTACAGGTTGAGGAAACGTAAGGGATTTGAAGATAATATTAGGAAAAATCGGTAAGTTTATAAAGTTGGGATTTTGGAGATTTGAGTATTTCATTTTATGGTGAGTGGTGTGATTGATTGTTTTTTGTTTATTAAATAAGAATGGTCATTGGAAATTGGTTGAAGTATTCAAAATGGGAAGAATCGCAAGGAGAGATACAGCGGACGAGGAGTGTCTACGAAAGAGCATTAGATATCGATCATCGAAACGTTACATTGTGGCTGAGATATGCGGAAATGGAAATGAGAAATCGGCAGGTTTGTTGATTGAACCTTATTTTATATCTATAAAAAGACTGTTCTTATAGCGGATGGTTAAAAATTTTCAGGTAAATCATGCCCGAAATCTGTGGGACCGTGCAGTTACCATTATGCCTCGTGTCAGTCAGTTTTGGTACAAGTATACGTATATGGAAGAAATGCTTGGAAATGTTGCTGGTAATTTCTCATGGCCTTACTATTTTCACAGCAATTTTTAGTGCTTGGGTATTTATTTTTTCTTTTGGAATTGACTAATGCGTTCTCTCATTTATATTTCGAAGGTTGTCGACAGGTATTCGAACGCTGGATGGAATGGCACCCTGATGAACAAGCATGGCAGACTTATATAAATTTTGAGTTGAGATATAAGGAAATTGATAGGGCTAGAACGATTTATGAAAAATTCGTTTATACCCATCCTGACGTCAAGCATTGGATAAAATACGCAAGATTTGAGGAGAAACATGGTTTCATTCGATCTGCTAGGAAAGTTTATGAGAGATCAGTGGAATTTTACGGTGAAGACTACATGGATGAAAGATTATTCATTGCATTTGCTCGGTTCGAAGAAAACCAACGAGAGGTACGGTATAAACTTTAATTTAGCGCAGTAGTAATTCCTATATAAATCGTAAATCTTAATTATTTGTATTAATTTATTATAGCATGAGAGAGCTCGTGTGATTTACAAGTATGCCCTTGACCATATTCCTAAAGAAAAATCTCAAGAGTTATATAAATCATATACAATTCACGAGAAGAAGTTTGGAGACCGAGCTGGCATTGAAAATGTTATAACTTCTAAAAGACGGTTCCAGTACGAGGAAGCCTTGAAAGATAATCCGTACGATTACGACAGTTGGTTCGATTACCTTAAACTATTGGAAGGGGCTCCAGAAATCGATGCTGATGTAGTTCGTGATACTTATGAACGTGCAATTGCACAAATACCTCCTGCTAAGGAGAAGGCATATTGGAGACGTTACATTTATTTATGGATTAATTACGCTTTATTTGAGGAGTTGGAGACTCAAGACATTGATAGAGCGAGGAGTGTGTATAAAGCTTCACTTGAGTTGATACCTCATAAAATGTTTACTTTTGCCAAGGTTTGGCTTCTATACGCTCAGTTTGAAATCCGTCAGAAAAATCTTCTACTAGCCCGCAAGAGTTTGGTACGTCTTTTCAGAAATGATAGCCATTCAATTGTCATGAATATTTATTTATTAATTAATCTTTCCATGTTTTCTTGCAGGGAATGGCCATAGGGCTTTGTCCGAAAGATAAAATATTTCGAGGGTATATTGATCTTGAAATACAACTTCGAGAGTTTGACCGGTGCAGAATTTTATATCAGAAATTCCTCGAATTCGGCTCAGAAAACTGCACCACTTGGATGAAATTTGCTGAACTGGAGTGTTTATTAGGAGATATGGAGAGGTCAAGAGCGATTTATTCCATTGCAGTAGCTCAACCAAGACTAGACATGCCAGAGATCCTGTGGAAAACCTACATTGATTTTGAAATCGAACAAGGGGAGACTGAACGAGCTCGGGAACTGTACTACCTACTTTTGGAAAGAACGCAACATGTTAAAGTGTGGCTTAGTTTATCTCACTTTGAGATGAGTGTTGGAGACGAAAATGCTATTTCTAGAGCAAGAAAGGTCTTTGAAAAAGCGAATGACAAGCTGAGGGATTCTGAAAAAGAAGAACGGTTGATGTTGCTAGAAGCATGGCGAGCGTTTGAGTATGAGCATGGTGACAAAGAAAATCAAAATAAAATTGAGCAAAGAATGCCACGAAAAATCAAGAAGAGAAGAAAGATAGAAACAGCAGACGGGGTGAGATTTTGAATTCGAAATGCATTCATTTTTCGTAACTAAAAATGTTGCATAGAAATATTTTAAATGTAATTTTCAACCACTTTACAGTCGGAAGCCGGATGGGAGGAGTATTTTGACTACATTTTCCCTGAAGATGAAGCTGCAAAGCCCAACCTAAAACTATTAGCCATGGCTAAAATGTGGAAGAAGAAAAAGGAATATTTGCCGGAATCTGAAGAAATGGAACTAAACAAGACTTTACAAACTGTTGCTTCTGCGGCAGAAAACCACCCTACTCTTAGTACTGAACCCCTCGCCCTCACTGAGGGCCACGAGGATCATGCCCTTGAGCAATCTTCTTCAGGGAATTTGATGGACGCCGAAACACAGAACCCTGATGGAATCTTAATCGATCAGAATACACCCGAAGTGGAGGAATCTGTAGCACCGGATATTGAGCCTGTACCTTCTGCTGTCACTGCCGCCCAGGAAGCGATGCCTCAAGACGAACCTCTGCCACCTCCACTACCAATACCTAAAGGTGTTCCTAAGCTGAAGCGTACTCGAGATAGCAGCAGTAGCAGTAGTAGTAGCTCCGATTCTAGCAGCAGCAGTAGTAGCAGCAGCAGCAGCAGCAGTAGCAGCGGAAGTGACAGTGATGATGGAGATGACGAAAAAGGTTCTAGTAGTAAGGAACAGAAAACTGATGCCAGAAGGAAGCAAAGGAAACGAAGAAAAAGTAGTAGTTCTAGTTCCTCGAGCTCTTCAAATTAAAACCTTTTTCTACAATCCAGAGTTCCTTTAGGCTCTAACAGAAAGTTATTTGCTAATTGAGTTAGCTCATCAATGAATTATTATGTTACTCTTTTATTGCTTAAAATTTACGTAATGAGCGTTTTTCGTATCGTTATTTATTTTACTATGACATAGCTCAAGATGTGTGTCCATGTATATCTATACTTTTTAATAAATAATAATAATACAAACGGTCACTGGCAGAGAAGTTACTAAAGTTTCTAATTAACCTGCACAGTTTCCTCTCCTTCGCCCATTTCTAGAATACGCATTTCAACTTAGGATCCTTCCCCAGGTCCCTATACAACCATTTCTAAAAATAAGAATTAATATAAACTATAATTATACTCTTGTTTGATTATCTTTCCTGGATTTTAATGACTTTTTAGCCATTATTTTTAGGAAATAAGCCTCTTTTTGTCTCAATTGAAAGGGCATACGCGAGTTGTGCAAGTTGTGCTCCATCTAAGATTATACAAAGAACAACAGGGAACTCGAGCGGTGAAGATGATGTTAGTTTTGTATTCTCAATTGTCAGTCACTGAATTTAATATAGTTCGTATTCGTATTTGTTGACAAAAAATGACTCATTTAATTAAATTCACAATTCACAGTGATTATTAATTAAAAGCTTAAAAAGTGCCTTTTGGACGTCAGTTAATTCATTGTAATTCAGCAACAAACAAAGCCATAGTCAGGTACAGGTATTGATAATTTTATTTTATTTTGAAGAATCGTGTGACTTTTCTTTAAATTGCTCTTCTCTGATTGAAAAATGGGCTATTTTGTTTTGTTTTTTTTTTGCAGTTATTTGGTCGATAAATAAAATAAAAATAAGTGAATAAAAATGGCTCAACCCCAAATTCCGGAGGGGGACTTGTCGGCCGCAATGTCGACTCTTCAAACGCTGAGCGACGACGAATTAAAAAAACTAATCGAGGATGAGGATCACTTTGAAAACTACGTTCAGAATCTAGCACAGGTAAAAGCCTTTTTACAGCTTCTACTAATCGTCATATTATTTATTATCCATTTAAACTGCTTATTATTCCGTTAGAGCGACGCATTTTGGTAGGGATTGGCAATTTTTTGATTGATTTATTGATTTAATATTGAAATTACTTGATTTGTTGATTAAAAAATGTGTAGGTAAAGAAATGGGAGGCTGAGAATGAGATGTTAATGGCAAGTCATAAATCGTTAGCAGAATTCAACTTAACCTTTGAGCCCAAGTTAAAGGAAGGGAAGGGTGTATTAATGGAGTTGTATGAACGGGCTCGATCTCTTACTGATGAATTGGAAACAAAACGGGCACAACTGGGTAAGATACTGTATTTAAAAAAAAAATTATTATCATTCTGGGGGGTGTAAAGCTTAGAGCGGCTGTATTAAGTGATGTCTGATGCTATAGCTGATCGAATTTTTATTTTTATTTATGTGCAGAATCCTTAAGTTCGCGAACATCTCTGGACACAACTTACGCCCTTTTACAAACGGCTGCGGCCGAGTCCGAAGAAATGAGTGATACAGTGTCTGAGAGCTATTTAAATGGACAGATTGATACGGAAACGTTTATGGCTCAATTTATACCTATTCGAACAACTGCTCATCTTCGTCGACTCAAGGCTGAAAAAATGGGTGAAATAGTGTCATCTCAAAGAAATCGGGCTTCTTTCTCCAGCGTTCCATATCCCACTAGTCCACCGTCTATGCCGATGCCCGGGATGGGGATGATGTAAAAGTAAATGTTAGAGAGCTTCGAACTATACTGCTTTTTTATTCACTATTTTACTTTACCTTTATATGTTGTGGGGCATATACTGCATATTAAAATTCTTGTCGCTCTAAAAGTTAAGCTTTTCCAGCTGAATTTTTCTTTTGGAATAGTTAATATTAAGAAAAGCTGCGAAAGTTGTTATTAGAAATTGATTCTTGAGCTTTTTACCTGAACTTTCAAACCAGTGGATGTAAAATCAGTGATTCATATCAGAATTATTCGCTACTTACACGAAGTTAACGCTGTCTAAAGTCTAGAGAGGGGTCATCCTGTTGTGGACATCGTTTTAAATAATTTATTCTTGGTTCTGTGCAAAAAAATAAATCTCAAAAAATAAAGTAGACAATTCTTGACGCAAATACGATACTGATCTTTGAAAGAAGAACTTGCATTTCATATGAGTTAGTCATAAATGGTGAATTACAGTTATAGTTTTAAAGGCGTAAGTTATTTGTCACTTGTAAATTATGTTGGAACTTTTAGGTCAGATCTCGATGAGTCATATCTTATACGTGTTTGTAATTATTGTTGAAGGACAAAGTTCAGTTACCTAAATTTAGTGTTGTGTTTGTGTTTAACAACTGCATGTACCAGAAGACTTACCAGACATGTATTCCATCCATAAATATCCGAGTTCTTAATCTTCATCTGTTTTTCTAATTGCTGTATATGCTAGTTTTAGTATGACTGAAGTTAAGGAAAACACTTTGTAACTTGTAAGAGATATTGCAAGAACTTAAAAACTGTCGAGCTACAGTATATTTAGAAATCCACCTAGTAAATCATGACGTTTAAAAATGTAGTAAAATTTCTAAGACTAGCTCCAATTCGAGACGTTATTTTTAGTAGACACATATCAAAACATGCTGTAGCTTTTTCGCCAATAACAAATGCTGTGCTCAATTCTGTAGATCAGAATGTCCAGGTAAATGAAAACATTTTGTGCAAAAACCCTATAATAGCATGCGTAAGTTGTTATCTTTCAAAATTGTAATGGTAAAAGTCGAATTACTATTATCCTACCTAACGGATATAGTTTCTTAGACTTCAATTTAATTGTGATCACGTATCAGCATGAATTTTATAATGAATCTTCATTTGAACCGATATGCAGGTGTCATTCTCAGACAACCAAACGCACCGATTCCCGTGGTTGTTTCTACAAGATAATTGTACATGCTCTTCCTGTTTCCATTCTTCGTCCCAATCCAGGGCTAGAAAAATGACGGATTTAAATATTTTAAATAAAATTGAAAAAATTGAATTCAACCAAAAGCGTGTGAAATGCATTTGGGGTGACGGTCATGTCGGGGAGTTTGAGGAAAGTTGGTTGAAATCTAGAAGATTTAGTGAAGACAACATAGTGAATAGAAAAGCAACCCTTCGTGATCATCCAGAGCTTGTTGGGTCCAACCACGAGATTGCTAGGGATCGATATGACGTTTGTTTAGCATGGCATATTCTTGAAAATTTCTAAATAAAACGTACACGCATTCTTTCTAAGACAATTCATTAACCTGCAATAATGTTTCCCCAGCGGATGCTTTCGGATAGTAAGGGATTGCATGCGTTTCTGAAGACGCTGAGCAAAGTTGGGGTGTACCTCCTAGAAGATGCTCCAAGGGCAACTGGTTGCTTGAAGAAAGTTGCAGATCGAATAGGTTTCATTAGATTGACCCATTACGGGTGAGCTTTTACGACAAGTGTAATACGATAAATGGTAGTTATGATGCGAGTTTCACCATTTTCATTAATTAAGAATAAGGTTAGCATGCTTGCTATTTTAATTTCAGTTACGAATTCACAGTCAAGTCAGAGCAAAACGCTGTAAATTTAGCATACACTTCAACGAAACTAGGGGTTCACACAGACCTTCCCTACTACGCTTATCCCCCAGGAGTCCAAATGCTCCATTGTATCAAACAATACTCGGGAGATGATGGAGGTCAGAGTCACTTGGTGGATGGATTTCTTGTAGCAGAACAAATGAAGCTTAATCATCCCGAGCAGTTTGAAACCTTATGTAAAGTTCCGGTAGAGTTTTACGATGTAGGAAATGATTATACGGAGTTTCATAAGGTGCATCACTCTCCTACGTTTGTGTAAGCTCAATTAACGAACGATTACCAACATATTAATCTAAATCTGTGGCAATATCGTAGACGAATTATTATGCAAATGCAATCATAAATGACATATTGGGAACATTTGCCTTAGATTACATCCTGAGTCCAAAAGAGTTACTCGGATAGTTTACAGTAACCAACAGTTAAGCTCTTACCAGCCCATTCCTCTAGAAAATGTTAGGCCTCTGTATGAAGCTATGAAAACTTTTACTGATCTTTGCTATAACCCTGATAATCTTATGGTGTTTAAGCTGAAGGAAGGTAATGAAAAAGATTTTGCTATTACATGTTTCATCAAAATAAGTTGACGTTTAAAAATCGGTTTCAACCATTTCATGTTGATATACTTTTATAGGAGAGATTTTGGTTTTTGATAACTGGCGATTTCTTCACGGTCGTGAAGGGTTCAACCCTATTGCAGATAGCAGGCATTTGGAAGGCTGTTACGTTGATTGGGACGAGGTATTTTCCAGAATCCGTGTTATAGAGAATTCCACTAAGGAATTAAATAAAAATGACAAGTAACTATCAAATAGTTTGAATTAAAGCTATAAAAAACCTTGATTAGATTTTAGAAATAAAAGTTTGAAAAACTGAATGTAAACTAGCCTTAATAAGGAATTAAGAGAACACAAACTGTAAGCAAGAGTTCAATTTAATAAGATTAACTTTGGTACCCCACGCTTGCAGTTTTAAGAAAAACATATCATACTAAGAATAATGCATACTATAATGTACTAAAAGGTTAAAAATAGTTCACTAATGTTCCAATACTACTGCTAATGAGGTCTAGAAGCTAATTATTGAAGTCACTGACTTTGATAAGCCCTTACTTCGAGTAATCTCTGCTTTATCTAGAATAAAAATTCTTATACATAAACATCGTATAAATTGAAAAGGAAAGGAAAATATTATCACTGAGAAAACATACAAGAAAACTGTATATTTCCATGCCTAAAAAGTTTTGTCGGTCCTTGAATCAAGACTCTATCAAGAATGATAACTCTTCGACAAAGTAGAAGAATCCCCTTCTAAAAGACTAAGCAAGACGAGATGATCTCATCCAACATTTCTTTAAAAATGGGTCTTGTATTAAAGATAAGATAAGATAAGATATTTACAAGATCTCTAAAACTAAAACCAAACCCTTGTTAACATCCCCATTTTCAAGTATCGTTTTTAAAATCATCAAATTCTACGACATCCAACATTACGTGCATTATGCATAACTAAAATTAAAAATCTTATCATGATCATGAAATAAGAAGAAATATGACTCATTTTATGACTTTTCCTTCTACAATATATACATCCATCTCCATCAAACGCCCAATACCCACTACCCAATACTACATCAACTAATACATTAACATTAGCATGAAACGGTTCCTCCTTCCAGTTTCCAGTAGTTCCACTTCCACTTGAGAATAAAAGTTAATAAACTGAGCAAACTAACGAAACTAAAGTTCATCTTCATGTCAAACAAAAGTAGAGATCCGCTATATTATTACCAAATGCTTAAAATATCGTTCCATTTATGACATTACTACGGTTATGCTTTCATCCTGTCTTAAGAAACGCTAAGAATCAACAAGTGGCTTGGCTGGCTAAAAGATGCTGTGCAATCCACTTTACTTTTTACTATAAACCGTTGTCATTTGTCTGATATTTCTATGCAGAATATATAACGTTGTAAAAGTAGCAAAAAAGTGTGTAGACGAACCACAAACTGTAGCACATGATATGAAATGATGGTTAAACTACCATCCAAAGTGCTTGAAATACAGCATAAAGTTCCACTTATTCCTGAACTTAAAAGTCATCTCAATGTTATTTTTTGTCCATTCTACCAATTAATTGGTCAACTAATCTAAGTTTATAAATTGCATGCATTTTTACTACTACTTTTAGAACAACGTACGGCGTAGTATGTAAGTTTTGCATGAAGTATTTTTTATTCTCAATCATTTATTCCCAATCCCAAGCTATATTTATGCACAAACAACAAGGACATATAAAAAGGTAAAAAGGTATAGTCTCTCTCGTGTTAATTAAATTTAATTATAATCAATTGTCCTAAATTATCCATTCTATTCTTATTTATTATTTCCTTCGTAGTCTTAATTTAAACCAAACTGTGTACAAAATATTGAACTAATTGGTAATTTAACGGTATTAATTAATTATAATTTATATAATTATAGGCTCTTTCTCAGCTGAACAAACCCTCTGTTTTGGGGATAGATGAAGAAATGTAAGGAGAAACTAAACTCAACTCTATCTGAGCAAAATTCAGGATCTGGGACCAAGAAGGGTTTTTAATCATAAAAGGTAATTAATTACAGTTAAAAGATGGTAGTTTGTGCTTAAAGTTAATAATATAATTGTATTTTTGCTTGGAATTATGGGATCTTTGATTGTGATTTATTTATTAAATTTTATAGGTCTGAATCTGAAAACTGCTGAAAAAAGGGCTTAGGGAAAGTCACCAGTTTGGAATTGGACTCTGCATGTCTTCCAGTTATCTTGGTTAAGAAGATAAGCCATAATATAGTTGAATTATAAGGAAGTTAAGGGAAAGAAAGTATGGACCAAGCTGACTTCAATTGCTCCTTGTGTCTGGATCTTGTTTCAGGTTTAATTTATTATTAAACATGTAAACATTCGTATTAATTCTCTAGGAGATTATGTTAATTGTTAGGTGTTTGGGATGATGTACATCTGTAATTAAATGGGTGATATTGATGTATTTTTTTAGACAATGGGCCTGAAGACTACTTCGTTTCGACCGAATGTGGTCATATATTCCATTATCTGTGCCTCAAACCGGCTTATGAAAGCGGATACAAATTGTAAGCGCCTTGTAACAGGGATTTAGGGTCTGAGTGATGTTTATGCGAGCTCAGAAACTTTATTGATGGAGGTTATGCCAAAACCCTGTATTTTTTTAAAATGAAGGTTATGTTTTCGTTTAGGTGTCCGATTTGTCGAAATGATCTCAATCTTCAAAATCTTAGAAAACTTTACGGCCTTTCTCCCTCAAGTCCAAGTGCTCCTCCATGCTTAAGCGAATGCCAGCCGAAGAAAGTAGAAAGGGAATAGTAAGTATTTTCTGCGAAACTGATGAATTTCTTATGAATGACTTGACTCATATTTTCATTTTGTAGCGATTACAAATTCAAAATAATAATCGTTGGAGACTCAGGGGTGGGAAAATCCAGTCTGTTGCAACGTTATGCTGTAATAGTTTTGTACTTATCGTTTTTAAGTTTAGAAGATACTAAAAGAATACTTTTATTTTAAAATTGACTAATGGATAACATAATTGATTTTTTAGGACGGAGCATATAATTCCAAGTTATTCTCAACCATCGGATGCGATTGGGTAAGCACTTTGACCTGTGCAAAGTGCAAAGTAGGCTATTGCATTGTTATAATAAATAAGTAATACTAGTAGTTCTCATTGCTTAATTTTTTGTGGTTTTCTAGCGTTCAAAAACTCTGGTTGTGGGAGGCAAAATTGTCAATTTAAGCATGGTAATTGGTAACTCCGACTTTTAATAGATCACTTTCTTTTTGTTTAAACGGAGTCAAGTTATAATTTGTCATTTTAATTGTAGTGGGATACCGTAGGCCAAGAGCGTCACCGATCTCTTGTGACAAATTATGTACGGGATGCACATGGTGCACTGATCGTTTATGACATTACCAACGAAGATTCCTTCAGTGATATTGAGTATTGGATTGATTTTGTGAGCAATCATGGCTTACAAGACTGTGCAAAAATCTTGATCGGTAATAAGACTGATTTAGACCATAATCGGCAAGTTCTGAAGGCTGACGGCAAGGTAAAATGTTATTATGAGTCGTGAAATTATTGTTTTAAAATACTACGATGCATTAGAAGGAGCAATAAACAGTGACAGTTACAAAATTATCATTAAGTCGAAGCTTTTTTAGAAAATTATAAAAGACAATTATTTTTACGTTCAAGTACAAGATTCGAATCAAACGATACCTCGTCAGTGAATAATAGTAAATAGATAAAGCTTTTTTACTTATAATATACCATTCAGGATATGCTCAGTGTGAAATACCACAAATATAAGACGTGGTATTTTGTTACGATATGATTTAGCGTTGTACATCCTGGCTGACTATTTTGTTTGTTTGTTCTTTAGGCTCTAGCTCACAAGTGCAAAATTCCTTACTTTGAAACATCAGCCAAAGACTCCTATAATGTAGAGGCAGCATTCAGGACACTAGCAGCGAAAATACTTGACTCTGACGCTTTACTATGTGAAGTTGAAGAGAAAAGGCGACAAGTTGGAACCCTTCGACTTTCCAAAGATCAACAGCAGCTTATGCCTAATCCATTGTCATTAATGTGCTCTTACTCATGGCACTGGACCAAAGTAGCTGCTAGGGGTATTCAATCGGGATGGAGCTCCGTGACTAGCAATCGAAGTACTAGCCGAAGAAATTCAAATCAGTGATCATTCATAAACATTCTCTTATAATCTTAGTATTGGGAGCTGTGTCGTTCCACAATATAAGGAACATTTAAATGACTGGTTAAGGTTATAATTTAGCCATAGCCTTTAATGGTAAAGGCGAAGGGGTTCTTTTTAACGAATTTGTGCAAGTTCCTATTAGTTCTAGACAGAACTGCATAACTCTGTCCACTTAGGTAAGGACATAATTTAAGCATTTTTTTTTTTTACCAAGGAACGCATTTTTACTTACAACGGATGTCGTATGTTTAGTCATTGACCATTCAGTTACCAGATAATTCAGCTGTGTCAATATATTTAATTTTAAAATCGCTATTTCGCTATTGTAAAACTGCTGCTGCTACAACTGAAACTGAAACTCTCGACCGATTAATGATTAAATGAATCCATGTTTATTGTCAAACACTGCTTCCAGCATTCATTCCTTCCTTCTGAAAGAGAAAGCAAGAACTGAGATAACCGCACACTCAGACGTCAGACCCTCGTAGAACTCAACAGGAGAAATCCAAGATAAGAGGCTAATTGGATAAAAAATAATAACCAGGGACCCTTAGTTAGGTTAGGCAAGTAGGTCGTGGGGGGTGAAATTGGCCGTATGGATATCAGCTCACGAAAGCTCAGCTTACCTTACGAAAAATACCCTAAAATTAAGGAAATAGTTGGACTGCATAGTGTAGCAAATTCCGTCAATTCAATCAGAGACAGTTAAACGGCTTTATCTGCATATGACAGGTTCTACGGCAGGTTTGTTAATTGCTAGAGACGTCAATAAGCTTGCATTTATTTCTGGTCTGACATGTGTTTGTATTCTACAAACTTCTTTTTTAACTGACTAGAACATGTTTGTCATGAACACGCTTTTTTAGAAACATGCTTTCAAACCCGGTACAAATAGTTAAGCTACCATACATCACATTCCCTCAAATTTAATTCCTCCAAAACATTCGATGCCGTTACTTAAGATAATCTCACAGCTTGATACGTCAAGATTACTATTTTATTCGCAGCTTTAACTATTGCTGCTGCTTTAGTATGGTAAAAATGATTACGACTAGGCACACTTTCATTAAATGTGGTTATCTATCTGGCTCTTTATAGAGATATGTGCACCTTATTCTATAAAACAGATCCGTTTATTCTTAACGCTCAAGGCTAAATGATGCAGTAAATATTAATAGTTCGATGGTAGAAGTCTATTAATCCTTTAAATTTGTCTTTAAAAGTCACATCCAGTAGGGAAAGTTCTTGATTCCAAACTCTTCAGACTGGGCATATACCTTTTACTGCTAGAGCTGTTAGTTAAACATTAACTTGGAGCTGCAATCACATCTCAATTAACATGGACGATCCATTAGTTTGCCCACTGTGTCTGTATTTTGAGCCAGGTATGCCATACCCGGCCGGTTTTAGGTAACAAGTAACGTGCAAATCTTTAAAAATTTGTTAATATAACCTTCATGCTTTATAGAAACATTTGGAGATTACTTCGTCGTAGCCAAGTGCGGGCACATGTTTCATAATGAATGCATCATGAAAATATTGGACCGAAAAATCTATCAGTAATTTCAAACACTTTTGATCAAATAAATTCCATAATGATAGCGTTATCATGCTCTAAGGAATGGCCAAATGAGTTCATAACCTTAAAGATAACGGAATGGTTAATGCAGGTGCCCATTAAGCTGCAAGTTTTTAATAGAGCCTGAAAACCTTCAGAGGGTTTATGGGGTTAACCCAAGCTCAATCCTTGGCTCCAGAAAAACGTCAGCAACGGATATATGTGGAAATTGGTTTATGAATCCTAAGGGCATCCCCGAAGTGTAAGGGTTTATTTAACGCTACATACACGTCGAATTTGATAATGATTTATACAATATCTTAAGGGATCAAACGTTTAAAATCGCATTACTTGGGGATCCGGGGGTTGGAAAAACTTGTCTCATTAGAAGATTTTCTGTAAGCTATTCCAATTACAGAATAGTTTAGCTTAAGAGTTATTTGGGTGATATTTTAAATCACTAATAATGTTTGCAGGATGACTTTTACAACGAAAATGTTAATTTCACGCCTGGAGTTGATTTAGTAAGAAAATTAGTGAACATCGGAGGCTCTGTATCCCAACTGATAGTAGTAAGACTAATCTTTAAAGCCTAAATTATCAAGGAAATCATTTAAAATGAATAAAAACGCTTTTAGTGGGATACAGCAGGACAGGAGACTTTTCGATCAATTATCCCAGCTTGTGTCCGTGGGGTCCATGGAATCATCTTTGTGTATGACATCACCAATATGGACAGCTTCGAGTCTTTGTCTAGTTGGATGGAGTTTGCGGATAAAAATGGGCCGTCAAACCCAATAAAAATAATAGTTGGAAACAAATGTGATCAAGAAAGTGGGCGCATTGTAGACACCCGCTGTGCTAAAGTATGCGGTTTAGTATAAGCAAATTGTCTTTTTCTAGTTCCATTCCCTCGCCCATTTCCTTAGAATTCACTATTAAATAATCTTACTCTCATTTGCAATTTACTTCTACTCACTAGGTGTTATCGGAGATGGTAAGAATGCCTTTTTTCGAAACCTCAGCAAAAAACGCTTCAAACGTTGAAGCCGTGTTTCGAGCCATCACAGCAAAGATATTAGAAGGAGAGTGGATGCTTCCGAGTGATACTGCATGGCAACAAAACTCAATATGCTTACATGATTATCCCGAATCTGCTCTGGAATTTGGTAGCGATAGAAGGTCAAAAAGAGATTCTATATTGGAGACAAGAAGCAGTAATGGGAAGTGCTTCGGAGGATATAAATGCATTGGATCTTAAACATAAATATTTAAATGAATAATAAACTAGTAGACAGCTTTAAAATCTATTAAGAATAGTTTATTTACTTTCCATCATGCTTAGTAAATGAATTTTTAATTGAAGTGAAGAGACGTTGACCGTACCGTAAATATATTGCATGCAATTGAAAGTGCCCAACTGTAATAGAATATACAGAAGACAACAGTTTGTTGATCAATCGTCTTGCCCTTTCCTCTGCCAAGGATATCTTATCACCTTACTTTACGACTAATAAACACATTTCTATGCATATCTTTTTAACGCAACTGATCCACTTAACTGGACATCTCGAATGCATGCATACTCCAGACTGCGTACAGAATACCTATGGAAATGGAATACATGGAGTTGACAAAAATCCTGTCCTAACTGCTATGAAAATGCATATCGGATTTGGTTGAAGAACTATGCTCTCCCGTGGTATATTTTGAAGTATTTTTTCCATTCCCTTCCATATTATACTTAACAAACATTTCAAAGTTTATGAAAGTGAGTACGATCATTCTGTTCGTTATTTCTGTTATGGCTTCTTTATGGAATTATTTTACTGTTGTTAGCAAGGAAAACTGCATATAAGTGTGTAAGACGGACGGACAGAGTAAGAGGTCCTTATTGTTGTAGGTTATTGAGATTGAGAATAGAAGAATCCAGAAGTGCATAATGTGCAGTAGTGATAGTCTGCAAGCAATGGGCTGGGCTTGGAAACTTGGATGGAACTATGGAACCTAGAAAAAGGACCACTTTAGGACGGGCAAAAGGGAAACAGCATGACATTAGTTCCCTTGGCTTGTAGTTAGACTTTTAGTAGTGGGTAGTTGTTATTTGTTGTGAAGGCTTGTTTTTCTTTAACCCCAAGAATGAACCTATTTAATTGTATATTAAAGGGTTGAAGGGATTAAGG